>VWPU01001270.1:0-29317 GCA_013398955.1 Callaeas wilsoni | reverse complement strand
GGCCTCTTGACAGCTAACTCTCGATAACTCCAGGGCTAATTTGGTCTTTTCTGCTTGGGGAGAGGCTCTGCTTCCTTCCGTGGGCGATGTCTTCTCCTATGTGCATTCCTTTCCTTCCTGGTCTCAAACACCCTGGAAGATAGGAAACAAACCATCCGCTGTTAATTCAGTACACACCGTCAAACCAAGCTCTGAGATTTCCATTTCTAGATGAAATTCTGTCTTTTCAGGCTGTGACACATTTGTAAATTGATCAGCACCATGAATCTGATCTTTCTTGTTTCAGTTGCTTCAAATTTCTTCCTCCTTTCACTTCATCCTATTTTTAATTTGATCAGCACCATCAAACCAAGCTTTGGTGTTCCTATTCCTACTTGCATGACTTGGGGCGTGGCAAGGTTTCACTCTGAATGCTGGGGCTTAAATAAGGCGTTTGGGTTCAAAGTGGGTCATAACGTTGAACACGGCTGCGAGGCGAGGGGCCATCCTCCAGCTGCCCTCAGCTTCCCCTGTGGCACCTTTGAAAACGGTCAGCCTGTTTTAGTCCAAAGCTGCAGGCTTTTAGCAGAAAGAGGAGGAACTTCCGCACCGTTTGCACTGCCCGCACGGAAAGGGGCCTCCCGCCGAATGGAGTGGCTGGGGCGGTTGGCAGCAGGGACACTCGGCTTTTTTTTTTTTCTGATTATGCTCTGAAATATTGTTTTAAACATACGAAATACTAGTACAACTTTAGAAAACAAATAATTTATAATGAATATTAAGTTAAATAATCTAGGTAGACATTTTAAATTAATTCTTTGCATAGAAATAGATGTTAAGCATCAGAGAACAACAATTCATAGAATCATAGAAGCATAGAGTAACAGAATATGCTGAGTTTGAAGGGATTCACAAGGACCATCAAAATCCAACCCCTGTCCCTGTGCAGGACATCCCAAGAGTCACATCTGTGCCTGAAAGCACTGTTGAAATGCTTCTTGAACTCTGTCAGGCTTGGTGCTGTGACCACTTCTCTGGGGAGCTTGTACCAGTGTCCAGCCATCCTCTGGGCAAAAAGCTTTTTTCTTGATATCCAGCCTAAATTTCTCCTGGTCATTCAGGCCATTTCCTGAAGTCCTGCCACTGGTCATGAGAGTGAAGAGATTGGTATCCGCGCCTCTGCTTCCCCTTTAGAGGATGTCGAAGAGCTCAGTGAGATCTTCCCTCAGTCTCCTCCAGGCTGAACAGGCCAAGCGACCTCAGCCGCTTCTCATACAGCCTCATGCCATCCTTTGGACACTTTCCAATAGTTTTATGTCTTTTTTATATTGTGGCACCCAAAACTGGCCCCAGGACCCATGCTGAAGCTGCCCCAGTGCAGAGCAGAGCAGGACAAACCCCTCCTTTACCTGGCTGGTGGTGCTGTGCCCGATGTACCCCAGGACACAGCTGGCCATCCTATACCACTTAAATGTTGAGGGTTGATGCAGATGTAACTTTAAGTATTTTATTCCTTTCATAAATTGATAAACAGTATTTACAGTATTGATGTTCCCAAAACATCACCACTACCACTGTTGCTCAGTGTTTGGAGTTGGAACAGTGAAAAAAAAATACCAGGAAACAAATTACATCCAAGCCTCAAAACAATTAAAAATGCATGCAAATTATGGTGCTCCAGAAGTTAATCACTCCAACAGATGGCTGGTAGCTTGTTAATAAGAGTGAAGCAGACATTTGTCTTTTTTTGGAATACTGTATCTTGAAGAGAATATGAATGCCAAGGGACCACCAAAAATGAAATTGCTGAAGCAAAGGGATCTGACTGTAAAGTAATGATTAAAAGGTCTCTGGAACACCAGAAACAAACCATTTGGGGAAATTCCAATCCAGTTTTCCACTCTTCCTTCTTCCCTGTCCTGTTATGGCTTTGAATGTAAACAGTATCCCCTAAACAGGGATTTGGATGTGGACTGTGAATGTGGGCTGTGGATGTGACTTCACAGGCTGGTTTACAGCTGGGATTGCAGCTATGCTAACAGCCACAGAGACTTTTCACTGGAGATTAGCAGAGCAAACCCTGGTGTGCAGAGGCAGCTCTTGGATCCTGGAAAGCAGAACTTCAGCTTACTCTTAGCAAAATATTCCAAAGTTGGCTTTAAATTCCTTTAAATATATCTGTGGGGCTGAGAGGACAAGGTGCCGGTCATCTAGAAGAATGTTTGCTCTGTTGTGCTGTTGCCTATAACGAAAAGAGAAAAAAACCCCTTGCAGTAGTATTAGAATAGTAAAGTAAAAAGCAGACCTTTTTTTGAGAGCTTCCAGGTGTTCTGGTCATGATGGGACACATCCAGCACCTGATTTCCAGAATTTTATAAGGTTGATTAGTTAGGCTATCTAACAGGCACACCCAACAGGAGATTCAGTTGCCCCAGTAACGCACCCCTGGGTCAAACCTTTGGAGTTGGTCCAAGGGCTTCTTTGTCCTGCTTTTTGTTATGACTTCTTAGACTCTGGTTGGAAAAAAACAATGTTCTTCTTGTAGGTCCTCTTTCTGACAAAAAGACTATGCAATACTTGAGGAATGTGTTTAGAAGGTCAGCTTATTGTTCTAAAATCTAAGAGAAAGGGTAGAAAACATACTAGAGTTAATTAAGGAGATCTATAACTGTATAATATTAGTTTGCAGAGCTACGAATATACGAAAAATATATAAAAAGCAAAACTATTTTTGGCATCAGTGCACACATGAACACACATGTTACGTACAGTGATTTGGTTATGTCTGGTTATTGTATAAAGGACATTTTCACAGTCACTCCAGGCCCTCAGGCCATACTGTGCTGTGTCACAGGGCCAAGGGCCTGTCCTGCATAAGGAGCACAGGAGAAAACCTTAAGCCAGCAACATTTGAGCTACCTCCGGAAGAAACGTAAAACCATCAACATGGCAGGGCAGAGCTAACTAGTAAATTAGAGTATTGCTGCCTCTCTACTGTTGCTTCTAGGATCTAATCTACTGTCTTCATTGACCATGGTCCTGTCCTCTGTAATTTAGCATGGGATACTATAGGTTTTTATTCTCTGTTTTGGGAGTTGGTGTGGCTGCATATTCCAGTTTCAGGCTTCAACACAATGTGGTTGTGCACCCCAGCTTTCTCTCTGCACAGAGGTCACAATTTCTAACACCTTAATTTCCAAATTTTAAAACTCAGAACATTACTGATGCTGTGAAATTAGTAAACCAAAACCCATAGTCTAAATTAAAGATTGTGAACAAAGGACGATAGAACCAAATTCTAATAAAAACCATACTACTAATTAATTAATAAATAATGCACTGTTGCAAAGCCTATCTTTCACGATAGTACTTCTACCTTCTGAAATGATAGCTCACAGATAAATATCACTGTCTGTCTCACACCACAATGCATGTGGCTATTAAACCCTCCATTTAGTGAGTACAGCCAAAGGAACCTCTTAGAAAGTACAAATTTTATAAATATTCAGATAAAAAATCCCTACCATTTGCAGTGCTGTGCCACTGAGGGGAGGCTCCCCCAGGCTCTGAGCCCTGACAGCAGCCGGCAGGGGAGAACAGCCGCCTGACCCAGCACCTGTGGGTCAGGAGAAGGGGAGCTGCAGAGTTGACCTCATGGGATGTCAGGGGTCTCGGCAATTTAAAAACAGTATTGGGAGTTTCAGAGGCACTCTGCGAAGATAGTGAAAGTTACAGCTGATTGAATGGATGTGGATAAAAGAGATAGAAAAACTTTCTACATAAATTACTAGTCTGGGATGATAAACAGTCCTTCACTTTTAATTTCTTTTCTCTCTCCCTTGTCAAGATCTACAGTGGTGACAAGTGGTACAAGAGAGGCTAAAACCCATTTTAGAAGCTTCCTTGATGAGTAAGATACTTAAACCTGCTTCTAAAATCATAAAGTGAATTTCTAAAAAAATCCACATGTTTGTGATGCAGCTGTAAGATAACTAACAGGCATTTTTTACAGCACAAGAAATACCCTCTTTTCCCTCTTGCCAACTTCTCCTGCATCTCTGATCTTCACTGCTATACATCTCTTCTTCAGTCATACACATCTCTAGGCTTAGTTTGTAAATTGTTTTTTTTGATGGCTGAACTTACTTTGACTTTCTCCAAAATACATCTGGAAGCATTGACAAAACTCAGGTAAATTGCAAATAAAGGAAAACCTCTACTTCTTGAGCAAATAACAAAGCCTTTATATTGAGCTCTTAGGAGAACATCACTCAGTTCCTTGCACAGCTTTATACAATTATAAGGTTGCATGACTTTAACAGTCTCTCATTCTATTCTGATAATCCTGTAATGTCTTCCTGGAATATTAATGTAATAATCATAATATAATGCATTGATACATATCACAAACCAGTGTAAATAGTATTCACCACTTTACCTTTATCCTATACATGCAATTCACTGGAATTCAAATCCAATGGTCAAACATTATTATTTAGTTAAAGTAACTTGCTGCTTTCATGCTCAGACTGAGTTTCCTCTGTGTTGAGTTCATTACTAGGCATCTAACACCTAAATTCAATTGTTCCTGTGCACCATGTCTAAGATAAGAATCTGACCAGTACTATACATTTCCTGGATCGTTCAGAAGAATACTTCATTTGCACATTTCATCTATTAATAAAATTCTCAATATTCTAACAACCTACAAAATATCTATGGTTTATATAAACCAGGAAACGGCTATTCTGACTGGAGAAAACTTCATCAGACTCCATCTTATCTTGTTGCCTATTATATGGAAAGGCGTTCGTGTTGGGGCAAAGCTCAGAGATTCTTGAAAAAGTAAGCACAGGAGTCACCCAATAAAAATCATACATGCATTCTAAATGCAGAACTCTTGATGCAGTAAGGCATTTGAAAGGGTTACAATGATGATATATGAATGTCAGCATGACTAAGACTAAAGGGCAAGACATTGCATTAGGTTGTTTCTTATTGCATAAAAAAATTACTTCCCATTCAGAAAATGCTTCAAAATCTAATTATTTTGGTATAATCTCCCACTTCCCCTCTTCTTCCCAGCTATATGAACTACTGGAAGAGGATTCTAGGCCTACATGGATTTCATCTTAATGAATTGCCTAATCTTTCCAAGAAAAAATATTTTTATGTATAGCTTTTGAGCACAGTCCCTTAATTAACAGCAGGAATGCTTATGGACTGAAAATAAAGCTAGTTAGCAAGCCTTGAAGTTACATTCAGAGCCAATTGCATTGGCAATAGCATTCCTGGACTGAAGTCAATATCTAGCTCCTAAATTGTGTGCAGTGCCCCATGCATCAGAAATTCAAACATGGAATAAAAAGCCTGGAGTATCACCTTACCCAGGAGCACGCTGTGCACATGGTAGGGTGAGCCTCACATCTAACGCATGGTAACTCTCCATCCTTTTCTTTTCTTCCCACAGATCATGGGGAAGGGGGAGGTAGTGGGCTGAGGATGAAAATACACATTTTTTTCAAACATTATGAATGTTCTTTCAAGGATCAGGGGTAATGGCAATAATCCTTTGATTAATCTCTCCAAAATATCCACAACATTTTTTTAAAAAAAAAGACTCTCTGGGATTTTTTTCAGTTTCTGCATTCTTAAGGTTTTTTTCACCTTTTCCACCTGAGCTTTTCACCTGCTGTGAGTAGTCATAATTTTAGGAAACATGTCAGACATCCTGTGACAAGTGATAAACTTCAGACAAGTTGACATCAATGCTTCTAACAGCACTACTTCCAAGGCCAGCTTTGCCAGTCTGTGCGTGGGCCAGGAGTTGAGTCAGGATCAAGAAACCACATAGCTACAGTCTGCATGCAGCCCAATTTTCTAGTTATTCCAGGACAATCCTTATCATCTATCCTAATCTTCTTGCTGGAGACCCATGGGGTTTGCTGATGTTGTCCATGATGTCAAAAATAAACTGGCTTAGGAAAACCAAGGCTAGAGGATCACTGTGCTGTGACCACTTCCCTGGGGAGCTTGTTCCAGTGCCTAACCATCCTCTGGGTGAAAAATCTTTTCCTGATATCCAGCCTGAACCTACCCTGACTCAGCTTCATGCCATTTCTTTGGGTCCCGTCACTGGTCACAAGAGTGATCAGTGCCTGCCCCTCCTCTTCCCCTCACGAGGAAGTTGCCATCTGCGATGACATCTCCCCTCAGTCGCCTCTTCTCCAGGCTGAAGTGACCTCAACCACTCCTCATACAGCTTCACCTCTTCACCATTTTTTGGCCCTTCTTTGGATGCTCTCTAATAGTTTTATGTCCTTTTTACATTGAGGTGCCCAAAACCCCCCCAGGACTCAAGGTGAGGCCGCACAAGCTACACTCCGACCACACCCATGGCTTTAGTAAGGTCTGTAGATTTTACCTGGGAGGGTATGGTCTCCATCATCAAATGAAATTTATATGATCCATCTGTTTCTGTTCAAAGGATTATCTCTCTCTTTCCCTCATTGTGCATATAATGAGGACTTAGAGTGACCATGGATCCACCCTTCCGATTTTATTTCCTGAATGAAGTTATGATGTTGTAATGAGAGAACTCAAAGTCTCCTGAAGGAAATAAAATGTAGCATAAAAAAATACAAATCAAGTCCATCCTCAAGAGTCTGAGTCCTACACATGCAATGCTAGCAAATTTTCCACTGGAAGCCATCAGGCCTGTAGCGCTGTTCTGCAGTGGCTGAGAAGGGAGCACCTGGCACCTCCTGGGGACACTGTCTTTGTCTTGTAGAGACAAGTGGCCAGGAACCTCCTTAACTGTCATCCACTTCCCCATTATCTCTTCCAGCCTTTCAGGGCTAATATGCACTTAAAAACGTGAACCCCTTCCTCCTGCTCCAGGTCATCAGTATCTTTTCACTATCTCTATTTTCTTTCTAATGAGCAAGTTTCTTCTTCACAAAAGGGTAATGGTTATTCTTTGTTCCAGAAACAATTACATGCTTGTTTCTTTCAAGTGGTTATTAAAACCTCAGATTATTTCCATACCATTTATTCAGCAAGATTTAATACACAGTCCTTCCTAGAGAGGGCGAAGTCAGCTTTGGCTGCTTTTACTAGTTAATTTTATAGAGTAATTGGCCAACTCATTTCAGACACTGGTATTTCCTCTTTCTTTTGTCCTCTGTGCTCTACCTCCAGGCTTCTAAGTATATTAATATGCCGGCACGCTGGCTGGGCTGGGGGGCCGCAGCTTGGTCTAGGCTTGTCCCACACAAAGGGAGAACACCCCGGGGCACCTCGGTGCCTCGCTTGCCAGCCTCCCAGCCCGTGCGGTGGAGGGCACAGAGCCTAGCGTGCCTGGGGCTTGTGGATAGCCCAGGCGTGGCCAGAAAGGAACGGGCAGAGGTGGCCCTTCGACCGGTGGTCCAACGGTTTATTGCAGAAGGTCCCTCGAATGGGACCGCATACAAAGACAGCAAGACACGAGACTGAGGGGCTTTTTAAACGGATGCAGGGAAGGGGGCGGGGTGACATAGCAGTGACCTATAGGAAGAGGAGAAGGGTGGGACAGGTCAGGACACCTTCCCTTAGGGGACACAAGGGGTGTCTGTCAACTGTGGACAGAACCACCCCTCAGGACTCCTAGGGAGTCAAAGGCAGAAGCCATCTTCACAGAATGGGGTTTTACTCTTTGGTACCAGCCCACCAAACCTCCCCCCTGGGCTCTGTGGCCCTTTGGTTGGTTCATTCACTACAACATCTAAGCTCCAACCTTTACATTTTCCCCTTCTCTGCAAAAGGGCAAGATACCAAATTCACTGACGTAAGTAGGTGCAGTTTCTAATTAAGTCAATGAGGTTACACTTGCCTGTGTCAGCAGCGAGTTTGGCTCAACATTCCTAGTGAGCAAAATGTCACATTACCTTTGCTGAGCAGGACATTTCAAATAAAACATTAGCAAAAACAATTAACTTTAAGCCATTAATCCCACTGAAGCTACATTCAACCTCCTAGGGATTGAAGTAAATTCTCAGTAAATGTCTTTGGCTTAATAGATGGTGAAGCTTTTGCATGAAATATATTGTTGAATGACACTGAATTAAGCGTCATCATATTGTATTCCTCTATATAAATTATATTCTAGAACACATCTGACAACTTTTAACTATAATACTTAAGGAACTATTAGCAACGGAGCAGATCATGCAGATCTTTGCATTCTGTGACACCTATGAATTTTTGTAGAAGTACATAAGACATTTATAGCTGTATATATATAGTTCTCAGATACAGCACACTTGAATTTCATTAGCATCTCATTTTATGTCAACAGAGATGGAAGATTTATAATAGTATTATTTTCTAATTAATTTTATTTGGCACAGAACAGGTAGTAACAAATTTGCGTGAGTGAGAGGTAGGAATGAAGTCTTGCTGTCAAAACCTTTATTGCAGCTATAGAAGGGATCAGCGTGTTATCTAAAGAGATTTAAAGCCCAAGTTCAGCTCCGTGCTAGATTTCCCTGAACAGCACATGACAGCTCACAGCCAGGTGTGTGTGGACCAGCATCTCCACTATTTGCATGCTTGGGTGCCCTTTTGCTTTGCAGTGTTTTATGATAGAGTTTTATGATAGTGTTTTATGATAGAGATGATACACAGCCTTCCACTTCAGAAAAAGGATAGAATTACGAATTCTTGTAGGTCAAACCCCACTCTAGGCAGACAGAAGGAAAAGCTGGAGATAGAGATGGGGGTCCCTGGGGATGAGACAGGGAAATAAATGTCTTCAGGAGCAGAATATTAACAAAAGACTTTCAAAAATACAAGGTACCAGTTATATTTGGCCATCAGGTGAAAAAATATTGACCCAAACTTGAAGCATAAGAACAATGACATTGAATCTCTGCCTCATTCATTTTTAGTCAAAATTTTCCCAAGGAGAGAAGACTTTGGTTGCCTTGAGGTCGCTTCTATGTACTCAGAAGCCTATGGAGAAAGGAGCTTTTCACATACCAGGTAGAAGGCCAGGCAGGAGAGCTGCCTGACTAACTTCTGTATTACAGGACACAATTATTTTTCTCTCTTGAAAATATTGCTGAATATGACAATGTCTGATATTGAATATTGGCCTAAAGATTCCTCAGCCATGACCTGAGTATGGATGTATATCGAATCAAATGAAGTCAGAGACAGGCCTATCACCAAAACCTAAATCCCCCAGCTCAATAGCATAAAATACGTTTTTCAGCAACTCTTCCCACTTGAGAAGCCGCTCTCATTGCTGATGCTTGCAATGACAGTTCCACACACCAAGTGTGGTGAACCAGGTGTGAGTGCAGGTGAGTGATTTGATCTTGCAGTACATCTTCTACTGAAACACACTACTCAGATGTCCTGCTAGAAATTCAGGACTATTACAATTTTCAATAGCTCTATGTATTCTGCAGGGATACTAATGAGTTTTGTTTTGTTTTAATTATTATTTCTGACATGTTACTTATAAGATTTCATACTTAGAGAATAGATTAGATAGTCAATCTCTGCTAGAAATACAGCAGGGGAATGAAAACCTCTAAACACTGAGCACTGCTCTAGGCTGGACCCTAAATATTTTCACAGCTCATGATGATTTTAAAGAACTCCTGCTGTCATGAAGGATTTGGGACCAGATACAGAAACTAACTCTTAAATGCAAGTCCAGCATGCTTCATCTCAGCTCCTGGGTCCCTGAAGCACCTAGGGCAAGCCCTCGCAGGCACCCACACAGCACCAGGTGCCAGGATGAAAAGGTAGAGGAGCATCTGCTCTCGGTTTGATCCAGAGGGCCATGGCCAGAGAGACACTCCAGGATGCTGTGATTTCAGTGCAGACTGACAGCACAGCTCTGCCTGGTTAAATCAGTGAACATTTTGCAGTTGATTTCTGGGGTAGCTGTGATAGGTTGTATGGTTTCATCCTTCAATTGCTTTAGCACTCACCTCATTTTAAGCACATTAGCAGCTTGATTGAAATCAATGGTACAGTTCAGATACTTAAAATTAGTCATGTTCTTGAGAATTTTGTTGAATTGAGGCCTTAATGAGCATAGTTAATGAAGGTGGGATCCTCTGAAATTTGGACCATCTTCAAATCTCACAGTTCACACTGCACAGTCACTTGAATTCATCAGAAGTCCTTGTTGTCACCAGAAGGAATATCACCTCCCTCTTTCCCAGAAGCTGGTTTTCTCCATGTCCCTGGCATTGGGACCTGCAATCATGTGGTTGTGCAGTGTGCCAGTTTGGAGCTGTTCCTTGCACATGGCTAGGCAGGCAGCAGGCAGAAACAGGGTGCGAGGGGTGGTGATAGAGGTGGCAGGTAGTACCACCTCCTCTGGCAGCAGAACAGGTATGTTCTAGTTTGAAAGGATCATATAACCACAGCACCACCAAATCAAGGAAAAAACCACTTGTTAAACCACTGGAGTGATAATCTGATAAGTAAGTATCCAACAATTACGTCAGAGGTTTAACAAGCATATCAAAATTCTTTACCAGGGAAAACCTGGAGACTTCAGCAATTAAGTAAACTGTCATGAGTGCATTCAGACCAAACCTTATCTGCAAACAAGAGAATATACAACTCAGAAACATAATGCGTGTACCACCTCGTGGCAAAGGTCTGGGATTTCCATGTATTATTTCTGATTGAAGTAATATGCACATTTTGGGAAGATCCTGTTAACCAGGTGTGCAACTACTTGGATTTCTCTGGATAAGTGTTTAAATCCATTAGACTTTTTCGTGCTGTATGCCTAAAACCCACACTC
This sequence comes from Callaeas wilsoni, assembly GCA_013398955.1. NCBI lineage: Eukaryota > Metazoa > Chordata > Aves > Passeriformes > Callaeidae > Callaeas > Callaeas wilsoni. The sequence goes on along the minus strand of VWPU01001270.1, from coordinate 18,525 downwards.
ATATTGTGAAGAGTTTCTAAAACTGTTTTAATGGTTCTGGACCCCCTGGGTGTGATGCTGATATATGCTACTGTGGGGAAGGAAATTAGATAGTAAATGTGACAGAATCAGAGAAGGACATACAAAATATTGCAATCAGGTATATAAAATAAGCCCAGTGGTTTTAAGGTCAGTGCCACTGCACACTTGTTGTTCATTAGAGGCACATTTCTGGATGTCCAGCAACTCAGATGAAATTGAATGAAATTAAGAGAAAAACCACAACCATGTTTTTCCCTCAAGAGAGTTGATAGTGTATAAGAGAAATCCTGTTTTCTGTGTGGTAGCCCTACAACTGGTTGATTCATATGTTGTCCTTAGAACTCAAGAATGAATGCCATGTGCTTTTGGATCCTTTGCAGTAAAATGCGAATGGGCTTCCAAGTGAAAAGTGCACAAACGAAAAACCTCTGGATGGAAATGCCTCCAGACATGGCAAATTGTTACTTAGACAGGAACAGTGAGATCATAACTCAAGAGAAAACAAATCCCATCATATTGCAAACATTTTAATTGAAAAATGTTCCACTTGAAAATCATTAAATATTAATTTTCATAAGCTGTACAATAAACCTTTCAATTATAAGAAGCATAAAAATGATTGTTATCCTTCACAACCATCCAGTCACTCTATTCTAAGCAGGTAATCCCACATCCACATTTTGTGACATTTTCAGTATCATCAACCAAGCAGAAAAGGGCCCACAGACAGACAAAATTATGTGGCAACAGACTGTCACTTGGATTTGCAAATGGGCAGAAGCACAGAAGTTTTCTCTAGACAGGATAAGGAAACCTGCAGGCAGACCAGGCAGAGGGGATCTCCTGGTTCTGCTCAGCACCAGTTTCTCACTTCAGGTAAATCAGTAAAAAGTTCCTCCTGAGTCCAGGCACAAAAAGTCCTGGACTCAGGAGGAAGTTGATACCAAAACCTCTGTCAACTGCACTTGTGGCACAATTTCACCTGGTGAAATTGTGATTTACAGTGATTTACAGCACTCCTGAATTGGATTCTGGATTGATATGTTTATTAACCTCATAAAGCAGCTTACAAAGTGAGGCTGCTTGATGGGACTGCAGCACGCATTGTGTGGGGATTATTCCATACCCGTTTCATCATTTCAATCCTATTGTTGATTATCATGTGACTATTGCATTAACTTCAGCTTTGGAAAGCTGCTGAGAGTTGCAATTCATGAAGTTGTCAGCTAATTCTATATCTAATCACTTTTTAAAGACCTACACACCAAGAGGGGTGGAAAAAACCCTGGACAGATATAGTTGGCATTGTAGTGCCCTGGGCCAGGGCATCAGTGCAAAGAATTCTTGCACCAAAGAGAGCAGAAATGTAATAAATTTAACTTCAGTTTTAGGAAGGACCCATGGGTTTCACCTTAGATTGACAAGAGTCAAGCTGTCTACTGAGAGCCTGTCTGAAAGTGATTTGTCATTTAATCACAAAAATAATGACCTGCATAAGGTCATTAAATTACAGGTCCACTTGTGACATACGTACTGCAGAACAAGAGCACAGAGTATTTTCTTCTGTAATACTGAATTTCAGATCAATCTGTTAGACAGATGATAAAAGTTCTTTGAAAAATAAGCTGTATGCATCACTCAGTGAAGAAGACGAGTCCATCCATCAGATCAGTTTCCCTCACAAGCATTTGGAGCCTATCCTGTGGATCCCCACATTCCCTCTCACAAGTGAAGCTCTCGGAGAGAAAGAAAGTAGGTGAAATAACAAGAGCACACATATGAAACTGCAAAACTCTTGGTTGAGAGAGTTCATGCTCATGATAAAAAAACCCCCATGTTGTTCTCTCTTAAGAATAGAGAGTGGATGAAATTAAACACCTTTCTTGTAGGAATAGTCTGTCTTCATTAGCAACGTAACAAGAAAACATGAGTTTTTCCTGAGACTCAGAATTACTGAAATCTCTCAAGTTTCATAAAATTCAGTAGGTAAGGCTGCCTCTCAACCATATGATGAGAGACATTTCTTTGCTGTTTTTGTCCAAGTTGATTTTCCTACGTTGGGTCCCTATATAAAGATTTCTGCCTTATAGGCAAGACCTCTTCTTGCTTAGCCCTGACACCTCCCATCAAGGGAGAGTGGATTGAGTTGGCTGTGGAAGATGGCATGGTTAACACTTGTGCAGGCCCACAAAGATGATCCCACTGCAGGCTTCTGTGTCACATATACATTCCTCCACATCCTGAAATAAACTGCATTCAGGTCTCTGCCCTTTTCTACCTGCCCACTTTGTTGTCTCCCTTTTCTGGTATTACAAATATGGTGACCTCACACCAAATGGCATATAAGACCTTAATGTCAGACTGAAAAACAGCACCAAGTATTCCATTAATGTAAAGAGTCACAATCAAAATATCTATTGATTTAAAACTATAACCACAAAACAGCCATGCAGAGTGTAGTGTGTTCTTCTGAGAAAAAATACTACATGAATATACTTCACTGAAGCTGCACTGCAAGCATCAGTAATGATAGGAAATGGCCAAATTGAAAAGTGTGACTTCTGAACTGCTCCCTTCAAGTACAGGAGAAAGTTTCCATAGGAATTCCACAACTCACCTCATATTCCTGTTCTGGAAAAAACATTCTTCCAGCAGAAAAGGTCTACCTGTTTTGTCTGGAAAAGCACCCTGAAGTGCCAGACCATAAGGTGTCTTCCTGCAAATTATCTCAAATTCAAGGAAGCTTGGAAGGATTTCTCAAGTCAAATGTCAATACTGTCACTTGTCTCTGTCAGTTCAGCAACACATGCCTTTCCAAATATAAATAAATGTTTTATAAAGTTTTGCACTTCTCAATTACATATGTACACTTATTTTGTTTATAACTGGTAGCTTGATAATACTCTTGTATTTCTTGGAGAGTGTTCCAGCTGGTTAGATATTCACACAAAGATGTGAATCGAAACCTCAGGCAAAACAAGAATTGTCTGTCATACCTTTTACTGATTAACAAATAGTTCTTGGCCGGCTAATGCCACTCTTAATTGGACTACACTGTGAGCAGCAATTAAGACTAAATGGCCACTTGCTGAGAGCTGGTGAAAAAGAAACTGCAGCTTTAGGCATTCGTGTTCTCCAGATAAAGTGCAGTTGCGTCACTTTAATGTTAAAGATAGAAATTTAATTTTTTAATGACTTAGTATATTTAAAAAGAATTATTCAATTCACAGCAGGGAAATTGATTTTGGGTGGAATTATTTTTTTTAAGGTCTTTTTTTTCTAAGACCACTTTGTAGTTTTAAAGGGTCCTGACTGACAGCACTGGAGGTCCTAGAGTAAAGCAGTGACAGCTATAGCTGCAATAACCTTGCCACACTGACTCATCTGTAATTTCACAAAATCATCCCAGGGCTAGAAAGAGATTTTCTGATGTAGTCCATGCACTGCTGTTCTGTCAGCTAAATACTGGATGCAGGATTTAGCAGTGTAAATGAAATCTCTGTAACTATTCACATCTCTAAATAGTCCTGAAGCCCTTACCAGCCCATGTAAGATCCTCCCTCTTCAGATATAGACCAGTGTGAGCCATACCTCATGCCCTTCTGTAGTGGTTAAAATAAATACCTGCAGTGAACTGAAATTATCTTTGGAGGATCATAGGTCCTTATTTGAGACAAACATCACACTCCCTCCCTTACGGCACCAGAGGAAGGCATTTGCTGCAGTTAAGAGAAAATTTTATATTCCTGAATGACTAAGCCTGAGGAGGACCACTGACCCTCACAGCTGGCAGTCTGCTGCCTTTCACTCAAGCTAAAGTTCAGATCCTGACACAGTTTCCCAATCTGTTTCCTCTTCTAACCTCAGCCCCACCCTGCCAGCATGCATCCTTCCAACTCTGATGCCAAGCCAGCTGCCTCTCTCCCAGCTGCTCATATTCCCAGGGCACTGCTGAAAAGCCAGTGCCTGATCACCTTCTCTGTGGTTTAGCCACCACAGCCCTTAGCAGGGCCTTCAGATGCTGACTTCTCAGCCTGCCTGAAAGGATTTTGTCACTGGAAGCCTTCTGCAGTCCCATCCAACTGGGAATAAATCCCCTTGTGGGAGACAGGCTCAGCATAAACTGGCTGAATGGGAACAGTGAAAAAGGCAGCTGTGGTATCAGCTGCTGGGTCTAACCCAAACAGAAAATACAATCAATAGGAAATCAAGTTTTCGTAGAGGGAAGCCTATATTTGTAATGGTGGATCAAGAGTTCAATTAAGGTATCAGCTGTAACCTCTAAATGTGTTTCTGAGCTCCGAATGAGAAGACTTTCGCATTAGCTTGAGCATAAGGAGATCTGATAGGTTTTCTAGGAAAGAAAATGGTTTCTCTGACAATCCTTACTGAAAAAAGATCTTTGTGAATCCCAGTGCTCACATCACTTCCATATGGACTTTCAAAGCCTGAATGCCTATGGATTTGTCTAAACCAGTTTTATATCACATGCCAGGAATTTCAGCATGAGTTTTTCTTTGTATAAAATATTTGGAAATAGGTAACATATCAGTTCACAATGTTATCTGTATGCACATTTACATTTACATACTTTTTAGTTTCTATATCCATTCTCTCCCTCCACAGAGACCAAGATCTGAACGCACCTTATCCACCATTGCAGAAAGTCTCAATATCATTAGCATAATTTCATCACAGAGTATTATCTAGCATCATTGCTAGAATGACTTAGTCTGATGAGATAACACTAGCAACATTGGTATATCATTATTCCATTCCCCAAAAGGTATTTCCTCACAATTTAGCTATTACTTGGCAAAAATACTGCTGAATACCTGCAGGAAATAAAACAATCTTAATCCAATTTATTTTGCGGATGCTAAGTGCCAAGGTCCTCTGCCACTCACACAGCTTAGAGATCAGACTTGTGCACATTTTAAATAAGAAGCAAGTTGTTTGCCTTGGTTGTGGTAGTGATATAAACAAACGTAGTCTGCCTTTCAATGATGCTGTGCACCTGGGACAGGTCAGAGCCTATGTGAGGGAGGTGGAAACACAAATGTCTCAAAGAAGCCAGGTATAAATCACTAGCAAAGGAGAAAGAAGCTGCTTCACTGTCTGTTCCTCTGTCCACCTGTGCATCTGAGGCCAGTCAAGGCAAAACAGAAGGGATCAAACAGAAGACCACTTTTTACAGCAAGTGATGCACATTGGGAACTAGACTCTGAAACGCACTCTATAATCTGCTCTGACTCAGAGACCTGATGCAGCTAATTGGCACAGCTCCTTAATTAGCACAGAGCTGCCATCTCCACAGACAGTGCAGGAGTACATGCAGCGTGCTGCAGTGGAGCATAGCACCTGTCAGTCGGGAGCCCTCTCCTCCCATAATGATGCCCTGGCTGGGAAGGTTGCCCTAGTGGCTAAAGAGAAAGACTGGAGGCCAGAGGGGAAACTATGAAATGGTTCCTCCTCAAGTGCAGGGGCCCATGCAGCTGAGCAGCTGTCATGGTTCTCTCCAAGCTGTACAATAAGGAGGCTGTCCTTGGTGAACTGAAAACTGGAAAGCAAATGTGCAGGTGGTTTCTTAGACTTGTTACCTCCTTATTATAAGAGAAAAAAGGTGGTGCTTCTGATGCCTTAGGATTTTAGCTTTTATATTTTCATATATCTGTAATCCTGCAATACTTTAGTGTATAACTCTGAGCTCCATATACAGTGTTAGCAACTGCTTTTGCCGTTTTGGTCAGACACAACAGTTCCTCTCTAGGCCTGAGAATCAAGGACACCTCACTGTCTCAGGTCCCGAGAAACGGAAACAAAAGAGAGTTGGGGGGGTGCAAACTAAGAGAATGGGGCTCCACTGCCTGAAGCTGTAATTGGACAATTAATCTCTGATATGCAAATGGACAAAACTTATATCTGTCCGAAAAACGTGTGACTGTGTCCATCCTGGGTGTATTCTCTGCGAGACTCCTGCACTGCCCAAGGTGTGCCCTGTGAAGGCTTTTCAATAAATACCTACCCTTTATCCTTTCACTCTGTCTAGCCTCTGTTCCAGGTCAGCCTCTACAAGACATCACTTCCTTTGACATGCTCTCACCTACATTCTCTAAACAAATTCAGCAGTGCAAACCTTTTATATACTGGAATGGGCTGGTGTTTTCACCTCTAACCCACAGATTTCATTGTCACTTCAGTACTGCCATATGCAAACTGTTGCTCTGACAACAGATCAAGCACATTTGACTAAAAGTTTTTACTAAACAATTCATTAAGTAATGAGCTACCTCTTAAGAATAATAATATAAATAAGGCAGCAAATTTTTCTTAGCTACCGAAAGAGCCTTAAACAGGCAAAACAGCAATTTTTCTTTTTTTTGGTTTCTTGGGAAGAGGCGAAATTTTGCAGAATGTAGCTCTGAGGCTACATTCGCAGAAGCAGTTATATATTCTGTTGTCCAAAGGGATCCATCCAAAGTGTCTTCTGCCACCCTTCCTTTTCATGCTTACTACTCATCCTGCAGCTACTGAAGCAAGGGACTCTCCTGACAATTACGGTGATGGGTAGGGATGCAGAACAGTGATGCTTCCAGGGCCTTATTCAGAGCCCAGTCACACTGTGGGAAGGCCAAGGGGATAGCTCTACTCTAGTTAGGTTACTCCAGGCATCTCTCCCTCCCAGAAACAAGGCAAAGAGATGCAGAGGCACTAGCGTAACACATATCTTGCAGGCCAAATTCTTTACACTGTTACCACTTACCACATCTGCAATAAGTCCAGTTGAGCCAGCTTTCAATGTTTAATTAGATCTCTCTGCTGGGTTATTCTGGGTTGATGTTGCTGCATGAAAACAGAATTTGGCCCTTGTTATAAGCATATTTTTATACAGAGGATGACAAATATCAAAAATGCAAATTTTTTTGCTGGAAAGAGCTATACTGTCTTTGAAGATGCTAGGAAGACCCCAGGAACACTTCAGGCTGAAATAAAATTTAAAATTGTGTAAGACCTTCTCCTTCCTTCTCCTGGAAAGGGTCACTACATATAATTACAGTCCCACATCTTAGGCCCAAATAGCGTCCCATATTTACAGGTCTATGTGCCATCAGTGTAGAAAGTTTTCGTATATAAAATGCCAGTCTTTGTAGTTTGTGCTGGAATTTCTAAACCGAGACAGAGCTACGCTTTACCAGATTTTATCCAGAAGAGAAAATGCTGCCAAGTTAACCATGGACCTGTAAGCTTTTCATTAGTTTTCCAATGTACTTTGTCTTAGTGGGCAATGTAGATCTGAAGTTCGAAATCTTCATGGAAAGAAAAAGCCTGTTAGGAAGTCAGCAACTAATGACATAGAGCAAGACAGTTAGCCGCAAATTTTTAGGGCTATAATACAATTGCTGTAATTACATGAGCTGTGTGCAAAAATATTTGCACAACAGATCCCAATGGACTGAGATGAGGTAGGCTGTGTTTTGGGTATTTTTAAAATTTGGAACATTCTTAGTGGAAAAAATTCCTCTATCTCTTTCTCTTGCTGCAGTCCCTTACACACATACAACTCCCAGCTCTTACGTGCTTCATCCCACTTATGCCACTGAGGCTGCCCACATGCCTAGGAATGGAAGGGCATACGTGTAAGAATCTCTGCAAATGTAACCCAAGCAAGCAGGCTTGGTTTGGTTTCCAGCTCCTCCTACTCATGGGCTGGAAAGCTAGATACCGAGAAAATGACCTGTGGCAGCATGAGAGTGTGCATGAGAAAATTCGACAGGAGTTTTCCATAATTCAAACAGCTTGGGATGCTCTCCCTCATCTTGAAGGGTTCAGGTGGTTCTCATGATATCCAGGGAAGGGAAAACAAGCTTGGGGGAATAGGAAGGGCCTGCTCACGACTAGGTTCCTTCAGATCCAGCACCAGACTGGCTGTTTCAACATCTCCAGAGTACCAGTGTTCAGATGTGTTTTTTCATAGTCTCCTGAAAAGTTCACTGTACTCCCACACCCTAGACTGTACGGTACTTATTAAACTCTTTGTAAGAAATATACAAAGTCTGAGTTACATCACTCAAAAAGCAATGTGTCTCAATTCTGATATCAGTCACCTGCCATAAAAACAGTGTGATGCAAGTGAGAATAATATATTTTTCACTGGCATATTGTTGAGGATTGTGAAGACTGTTTCAGCCTGATCATAATAATATGGCAAAACTAGAGACACGTTTTCCTGCTTGTTTGAGAACAGTGGAAAATGCAGACTGCCTAGGGAAAAGGTGAACTATTTCACATAAACTAAATGGAAAAACCTCTTTGGGGTCCATTATATCTTCCTTCATAATGTTTTATGGCTTTTATTCTGCATTTTAAAAAAATTCCCGTCCTGGGGTGGGCTACCTCTACAAATGTCACTTCCCGGATGGGCTTGTCCTTATGCAATTAAAAATAAAGCACAAAACATCCATAACAGATGGAACTTCCACACAGAACAAAATCTCCTTTACACTCACTTTTTCCCACCCAAATTCTTCCAGGTCAGGAAGAGACCTGAAGTATAGAAACAAATTAGAGTTGATCAACCACAGCACTTTGTAATTAATAAGAAGGCCACATCCCATATGGAATGATGGAATTTGACAACCTATTGCCAAGCTTGTGGCTTTTTCACCCATTATTCTGTGTCAAACTCTATTTTCTATGGAAGAGGGGTAAGTGAGGAATAACTCCACTGAAAGGCATGGAGTTACTCCATATTTATATACTATAGAAATAAGTCCAGAGTCTCTGTTTTGAGTAGCAGATGCAGATTCAAGACAATTCAGTCCTGTGACAGCCCATTAAAATGGACTGTTGGAGGGGCTTTACCCTGCAGTTCAGGCTGTATCTCCTCTGAACACTCCCACTGGTGTCACTTCAGCACTCCAGCATCACTACTCCTGCTGGCCTCCTGCTATGCAGTAACAGCAGGAATTGAAGTTGTGGTAACTCCCTTTGCTAAAGCAGGGTCCCTCTAAAACTCTAGGAAGAAGCACAAAAAATACTGGAGTTCCCTTACTCCAAATTTCCCATGTGAGCAGTACCCAGTCTCACTTCCCTCCCAGCATCTACAGAGAATTCTGCTGCAACCCTGAGGTAGCAGGGTGTCCCAAAACAACACCAGCTGTACCCTGCATCAAGAAACACTACCTGTACCCTGCATCAAGGCCTCCTTTGTTAAAAAGAAAAGAAGGGTAGTTGCCAGAGGAATCTCCCTTCTAAGGGGAATGGAGGCCAGACCCACAAGAAAATCTTCTGTTGCCCAGGAGCTGGGGTAAGGGACATTACTAAAAAACCTTCCATTCTAGTAAGGCGTCCTGATTACTATCTGTTATTGGTTGTTTAAACTGGCAGCAACGAATAACAAAGTCTGAAGGCAATGAGAAGAGACTTCAGGGCTCTGGGATGATTGGTAGAGGAATCACGAGCACTGGTATTGATTTCAGAGATGGGAGTGAAAAGTATGTATCCTGTGATTCATCATGTAAAAGAACATACTTCTGCGCTGCATGAGAGAAAATATCAGGTACAGAAAGATGTATGAAGTCATAAAAACCACTAAGATGGAAACCCTGCATGGGCTTTTTGTATTAACACAAAGTCTTTGGGTCAAGAAGGGTAATTAAGATTTTAATTTTTATCCCAGTCATATGGATTTTTACTTACTAATGGAGGCTGCAGTTTGCAGTTTAGCTGTGCTGCTGAAATTTTAGAATCATTGGGCAGAAGATCTCAGGTTTTCTTGTCATTCATGAATGGGGAGAATCAGGTTACAAGAGGGTCACTCAGTTGGATTTAGATTATGCAGACTATAGAACAGAAAATTGATCTAATTTTGTAGGCACCAGGCTTGGCAGGATCTGTGTACCGCTTTAAGATATTGGCTCATCTCTAACTGTGAAGCACTGACTCTAATTTAGAGTAGACAGCTCTTCAGGTTTTTTTTTTCTTCTTTGTTTCTAGATGATTATTAGTGTCTTAAATGGGAACCTCATGCATTTTCAAAATTACATCTTTTCAGCTCTTCTCTAGTATAAAGTAGAACAGACTATTTCATTTGGAAGCAACATGAACCATTCATCCAGTCCAACTGTCTGACCACTCCAGGCCTGACCAAAAGCTACAGCATGTTATTAAGGGCATTGTCCAAATGCCTCTTAAACACTGGCAAGCTGGGAGCATCGACTACCTCTTCAGGAAACTGTTGCAGTGTTTGACCACTCTCTTGGTAAAGAAATACTTCCTAAACCTCCCATGGCACAGCTTTGAACCATTCCTATGTGTCCCATCACTGGATATCCAGAGAGGAGATCAGTGTCTCCCTCTTCACTTCTCTGCCTCAAGGAGCTGCAGAGAGCAATGAGGTCACCCCTCACCCTCCTTCTCTCCAAACTAGACAAGACCAATGTCCTCAGACATTTCCCATAGGACATTCCTTCCAGCCCTCTCACCAGTTTTGCTCTCCTCCTCTGGACATTTTCACCTCATTAGAGTCCTTGAACTGCAGAGGAACACAGGACTATACACTGGAGTAGCACCAATTTAGTGCAAAGGAAGGCTGGAGGAGGAACATGCCTTGCAGGGCTCAGTCCCTCGTTTTAGGACATGCAGATTATTAAAGGGAGAAATATTGATCCCCATTCCCATGTCATGATAGACGTTGAAAGTTAAACTCTGACAGCAGCTGCCAATGGCTGTGAGTTTTGCTCTTTTCTTTTCCTCTTCTGACTTTTAATCTGAGTGCAGAAAAAGCAGCTGCCTAGAACAGGCACTTAATGTCTCTGGGCACCATTGCATGTACAAGAAATGCTGTATAGGTGATATGTGAGTCAAGAAGATGCTGATGGACAGAAGTCTTGGTGACTGATGTCAAATGTGATGGCCAGCAGCCATTGCAGGCTGGAGCAAGCTGTGTTGGTAAGGGTAAGATGTGCAGCCCTTGGCTGGAGAAGGAGCTTGCATCAACCTAATTCTATCATATTTCTGAGGAAAAGCAGAAGTAATTTCTGTGCCTCTGGTGTATTACCTCTTCAGAGAGCCCGTTCTAGGTGACTCACACTTGCCTTTGCATCAGAGGTTTTTGTTTGAAGCAATGACTTATCTGTATAAAGGAAAGCGAAGTTACAGCCAGGGTCGCTCTACCCCAACCTACTTAATAAGAATCTAATTGAAATTGAGGACTTTCTATAGCATCAAGTTTCCCTGCCTTTTATCCAAGGACTACATTGCGTACTTTCGGTTCTTCCTGCATTTACAAGGTCTGAGCTGCCAATGTGGCTCTGAGAAAATACTTGAACTTGGAAAGGAAAGAACATGAGTTCATAGAATCATTGATATGTCCTGACATGGAAGGGACCCACAAGTATCATCAAGGTTCCACACCTGGCCCTGCACATGACAGCCACAAAACTCATAGCATGTGCCTGAGAGCATTGTCCAATAGCTTGAACTCTGGCAGATCTGGTGCTGTGACCACTTCCCTGGGGACCCTGTTCCAGTGCCCAACCACACTCTGAGTGAAAAACCTTTTCCTGATGTACAGCCTAAACCTTTCCTGACACAACTCTTCTCAGTCCTGTCACTGCTCACCAGAGCTGAGAGATCAGTGCCTGCTCCTCCTCTTCCCCTCATGAGGAAGTTGTGACTGCAATGAGGTCTCCCCTCAGTCTCCTCCAGGCTGAACAGACCAAGGGACCTCAGCCACTCCTCATACAGCTTCCCCTTACCGCCTCTCACCATCTTCATGCCCTCCGCTGGACACTCTCTAGCGCTGTCCTTATTCTGTGGCACCCAGAACTGCCCCCAGCACTTGAGGTGAGGCCGCCCCAGTGCAGAGCAGAGCGGGACAATCCCCTCCCTTGCCCGGCTGGCGATGCTGTCCCTGATGCCCCCAGGATACGCTTGGCCCTCCTGGCTGCCAGGGCACTGCTGGCTCAAGTTCAACTTGCCATTGACCAGGATCCCCAGGGCCCTTTCCATGGCACTGCTCTCCAGCCTCCCATTCCCCAGTCTGTCCGTACATCCAGGGTTGCCCCATCCCATGTGCAGAACCCAGCACTTCCCCTTGCTGTTGAACTTCGCATGGGTGGTGATTGTCCAGCCCTCTCTGCAGGGCCTCCCTGCCTGGAGGGAGTCAACATCTCCTCCCAGTTTTGTATCATCTGTGAACTTCCTATCCCTCTCAGTCCTGTGCCCAAGGCATTTATGAAGATGTTGAAGAGCACAGAGCCTAAGGTGGAGAACTGTGGAACCCCCCTAGTGAGAGGTAACCACTCTGATGTCACCCCATTCACTGTAACCCTTTACACCTGACCCATGAGGCAGCTGCTCTCCCATCACACGATGTGTTTATCCAGTTGTGTGCTGGAGATTTTGTCTAGCAGAACACTGTGAGAGACAGCACCAAAACTTTACTGAAATCCAAAAGGATTACATCAACTGCCTTCCCTTGATCAGCTTAGTGGATTACTTTGTCATAAGAAGAAATTAGGTTTGTCAAGGAGGACTTCCCCTCATGAAGCTGTGCTGGCTGTGACCAATGACTCTCTTGTTCTTCAGGTGTTTTTTCAACAACTCCCAGAATAATTGTCTCCATATTTTACCAGTCACTGAAGTGAGGCTGAGAGGCCTATAGTTTCCAAGACATGTGCTTAGAAAAGGCAGTGAGATATCTGAGTATCAAACTTATGTTTTCAGTCTCTGCATGGAGCAGGTGCAGTCTGTCCAGCAGACTGACAGTGCAACTTCAGGAAAGTGATTACTGTCCATGCACACCTAGTGCCATTGGACGGAAGCCATGGGGATAGCCATGTAAAATGAACATAGCAGGACAAAGTGACCCATGGCCCAGGGTCTGGAACAGAAGCAGTGGGTTTCCGGGGCAGCCCAGCAAATCCCAAGACAAAAGACTGATCTTGTGTAATAGAATGATACTTCTGTGGCAGTGTGTTCTGCATTGTGTCCCTGCATCCATCTCTCTAGTGGTATGACAAGGAGACATTTTTGTACCTGTTCCAGGCAGAGAAAGATGCAGAGCACCTACCTGTGCACACCAATCTCGCCATTGGGAAGACATCTGAATGTCATATCCCAGAGAGTCCTGTCTTGCCATATCTGTTTATGAGCAATCAATACTGACAGGTTTTGTCCATCCATCCAAGCCCTGGTCTGTCACAGCCCATCCCAGATTGTATCCCAGCTCTCAGCAGCCCTAGATGGATGCTGATGTCAGATACTGGAGATGTTGCATGGTTGAGCTAGAAATGGTACTTGGCAGAAAACTGCACTTAGGAGCAACTGAGTGTTCAGGAAGAAAGAGCAGTTCTGGCACTAAGTTTCAAGCCTGAGAAATGATTGCAAGATCAGGCCCTTACCAGGCAAAGTGAGGCCATAAGGATACTGGGAAAAACAGGTGTAGTGCAGTACAATTATTATAGTTAATAATCAAACTTAGCTGCACAGGAACTGCAAGCATTAATTCCTTCTTTTGCTTTAGAGCTGTGTTTCTTCACTGCTCTGACTCTTGCTGTCCAGCCAGAGAGACTTTGAGACCCACATCTTCCCAGACTCCCCTTGGGAGATATCACTCTGCAGGGGTCAGCAGAGGCCATTTCTCATAGCCCCTTGCCCTATTCCACATTCCATTAAGCTCCTTTGGTTCATTTTTTAAGACCTGCTGACATCACATTTTACCTCCTGTCAGCCTACAGCAAGGTTGTAACTACGAAATCGTTCAGCAAGGTCAGGAACTCAGTGCCCTTCTTCCACTTCAGCAGAGTCAGCATGTGCTATGTGAAACTACTCTTTTAATTCCTATTCTCACACTGAGATGGGTCCCATATTTATATAATTTCCCTCCAGAATAATGTGCTTGTTCTGCCTGTTCCTCTGAGCAAAGGTTTGTGCAGACAGGAGGGAAGGGCTGGAGCTCTGTTTCATGTGACTTCCATGGAGGGAGTCCTAATGACAGCTCTTCAGCTGTGCAAGAGCAGGGAAGAGACAACTTGTAAGAGAAACATCCCTCTTTAAAGTTGTCAGCTCTCTGAAGAAATCTTCTTTAATGGTTTAATTTTAATATCTGTGTTTACCAAATCTTGGTTTCAGTTAGGGAATCCAGGGATATTTTCTAATGACTTCTCTAGCTTTAAAAAGAAAAGTTCAGGGATAGCCATGCAATTAACTGTGACTTACATATGTTTATATAGCAACAGAAACCTGCTGTGGAAGAAGTTAAATTTCTACCTGAAGGAGTGTGTTTGTATAGATGACTTATTCAGATGTGCATATAAATTGTTTTGACATGTTTTGCAGGAAGGAACAGAGATACATCACTATTGAAATAGCTCTGGGTGCCACAAATATATTCACATGTAATTGGATTACCTCATGTCTAGGACCGAAAAAAAAAGGCTGACAAAAACAAGCCTTAAATGATGGAACAGATCTACACTGAATTGGATCTCTCCACATTCAGTAGTGCTGAATTCACCATGCTGCACAAAAGAAACTCCCAGCTATTACAGGAAGGGGAGCAAGAGCAATGTGTATTAACAGGAGTTGCTTTTTCAGCAAGGTCATGCCTTCCCCTGTCCAGGCCATTCTACAGTGCAGGAGCGGGAAGACTATTCCTATTTAGGCCAAACAAAATGTAAATCTCCTAAAAGCTGCTTTGCTTTGCACTGAAATGGTTTCAGTGTCAAAGTTTGGTGTAGTTGACATCTCCCATCCACCACCACAACAGCTGTAGGGACCTTCAGTGTGTTGCAGGGGTTATTCCCTGTGGTTCAGGGGAGCACCCAATGGATGCCTGGAGGCTGGAAACCCGCAGCTCATGACTGTGAATTCTCACTGTGGTCAAGTACACTTCTGCTGTACTATTTTTTATTTAGCACTACCTTGCTGCCTATAGGCTACTCTGATATTTTAATCTACTTTTTGTATTTCATTTACTCTGCCTCCACAGACCTGGGATCCGGCACAGTTGGATGAGGAGCTGCCTTGTTCAGTCAGACTCAAGGTTCATCTCATCTCGGACACTTTAATTATGGCTGATACCAGTTTTCAAGAGAGGCAATAGGAATCTTTTACCTATTGGATCTGTATTTGGGACAGGAGATCCTGCTTACTGGCAGTCAGGCTTGGAAGGTATGGTTTAAAAACGTATTTGTCAGCAGTAGTTGTAGCCAGTCTGGGTAATCTAATGTCCGTATGCTACCAAATCTCACTTTGAACTGTAATTTTCATTCTACATTTTCTTTCTGTCACTGACACCAGAGTGTGCAAACATTGGCCTTAATGTTTTCTCCACTTCTCTATTCCTGCATTTACCAGGACTGGTAGGAGCTGAAAATGTACTGGGTTTTTCAGAACAGATCCAAAGCCAGCAAGTGTGTACATGTGTGTCTATGTAAGAAATTCAGCTCCAGTTTAAAAAAAACAAATGCCACTCACATCATTGTGGACTGTCAATGACTCACCACATTGCTCAGAGCAAAAGAAATGGAAGAACAGTCCTTGTTCCCTTCTGCTACCAAGTCTGTACCTTTGCTCATGGGGAGAAGCCTAGTTAACTACTGACACCAGCTCTTAGTTGAGGCAAACCACTATGAACCCTTTGCTAGACATGTGGAAAAACCCATCCAGGCATCCTGTTGCTTGTTTGTGTTTGTACAAACAGGAGGAAGGCTTGTGCTCCTTGCCTTTCCAGCCTTGCTTCTGAGTGGGGAGGAGAGAGGGAAAAGGAATACAGAGGGAGCATAGGAAGCAATTACATGTGTTCAGCTGAAGCATATAATTTACTCATCTTCCGATTCAGTGCTACAGGCCTGTTGTGCAGCTTCCTCCCCCTTTCCATTAATTGAGGGCTAAACCAGAGCTGCTGTTTCAATGAGCAAATCACTGACTTGCTCACATGTGACAAGTCCCTGCCTTTCACTGCTCTCATTTTCCCCTGCCAGAGCTCCTGCTGCAGCACATACCCTTGGGACATCTCATTGGTGCTGCACCTGCTCAAGTCCTGAGGACCATGCCACACCTATTATTATTTTTTCATAACTTGCAGTGAAAATTGTGAATTATCCCTCTGCAAGTGCATGCGTGGCATGCCACCCAGAAAATCAAATTGCTGAAAGAGTGGCTGCTGCAAGTGGCACTGTCAGCCTGGGTATTCCCACCAAGGGGAAGGAAAGGTACCATCCTTTGCAGACACAGTTTTGGACAAGGCCAGACATTTTGGCTTGATCGGCATGTCTCAAGGCACTCTAAGCCTCAGGTTCTACTGGTAAAGTTAATTAATTCGAGCTTTGACTGACCTACTGGCCTCAGCTGTGGCATGAGTTGTGGTTAAGGTCTCCCACAGTGAGATCCTTCCCACTTCTGCTCTTTCTTGTACAAACCCAAAACAGTTGTGCTTTTTTGTATCACAGCCAAGAACAATAACTACAAACCTGATGTGGTTCAGAGCTCATAGTGACTGTTGTACAAGATTTCCCGTGGCTGCACCTTCATCTCACTGGGCTGCTCCCAGCTGCCCCATAGCTCCTTCCTGAAAGAAGGAGCACACAGGGAAAGCACTGTCATCACTTTAGTCACAGGGTGCATTTAGATAGCATGGTAAATGTTTTAAGACTGGAAAGATGGAGCATTTCAGTACAGAGAAATGGTTTCATGGGCTGCCAAGTGCTGATCACAGCTGTGGATGTACCTACTGAAAGCTACTGGAGATGTCCCGTGAGCAGCCTGTGAGTGCTCAATGCATGTGCACAAACACAGGTGCACATGCAGACACTCTCACATGCACACAGACACGCCTGGGCACAGCCAATCCATGTCCGCTTCATGTGTCTTTCAGAGCTGGCAGCATGGGAAGACAGAAGGGATGGCTGTGCCTTTATAGCAAAGTCCAGAGAACAGGGTTTCTCTGTAGGAGCATGAGAGAACATCATGTTCCAAAGAAAGTAAGCTCCTCATTGCGCAATGAGAAAAGGAATTTGGAAAAAGACAGTTCTGCACTGTGCAATCTTCTCAGTGCACTTGCCAGGTGTTTTCATTAGGGGAACTGGTCCCTGTGTGCTTGTCCAAATGTCATTTCTCCCTCGGTCATGTAGCATGTGGTGCAACATCAGCCACTCTTCAACCCTCAAGAAGGTGGCATTTCAGTGTTCTTTCACTGTCTTGCTTTGGTTTGACAGATGCCATGGAAAGGTAAGCTGCTATAGTGATGGGAATGATAGTAGATATTAACTTTGCGTGGCAGGAATTTTAAAGTGAGCCACAATCTGAGGCACTTAGCAATTGACTATTAGAAGTGAAGTCACAAGAAGACATTAGGCTGAGAAAAGGCTAGAAATGCGAAGTCACAGAGACACCTCTCCCTCAAGTACAAGTGGAGAAAACAAACAGGACAGGTGCTGGTCACATTGCCGGATGAGTGACCAGAAGGTGCTCAGTGACTTTGCTGATGTCTGAGGCAGAGGAGGCTATGCAGACTGGGGTCCTGCTTGGTGCAGTCACAAGACTGGATTAAATGTCTTTCTTTTTGTTAGTTAGGGACTTTATTTAAAATAATTATCATAGATAAGTGACAAACTGGTAAGCGAGCTCAGGCTGCACTCTGTAGCAGTTGAGCTGTGGATGATTACAAGATTACTCTGGGGGGCTGCTCCTTTACTCAGATGGATTTGAAAGCCAAAGCTTTGTGACATGGTGCGATGACTTTTTTGGGGACACAGTCAACCCTGTCTTGCTATCACCCCTGTAGTTCGGTCATATGAGGGCTGCTAGCTGGAAGAAGGGAGCACAGCAAGAACACTGTCAAGTGTTACTTGCAGCTACGTTTCTGCTAGATCAGGTTTTTGAAGTATCTCTTGTAAAGATGGCTATAAATAAAACAATAATTTATTCACACTGAAAGAACACATGGCAAGATAATGAAAATCTCTGAAGAGGGAGCCTGAGATCATGGTAAAAGGGAAGAAAAACCAGGAAATATCCAAGAATGACATCTCAAACATTTCAGTCAAAAAAATTAGATGAAAGAGAATTTCATCAGTTTCATCAGTCACCGTCAGCTGTTATGAACAGTAAAACACCTCCCTCTTCTTCTGTCCTCCAGAAAAGTTCATTCCATTCTGCTCTCAGGCGCTCTCTGCTGAGATCGATCATTCTCCTGGAATCCCGAGATTCCAACGGTTTGCTCCCTGGCGGTGCCCGTTCCGAGCTGAGTCGCGCACCAGAGCCGCGGGCCCGCTCCCTCCGCGCCGCTGGCACCGCGCAGGGCGCGACCGCAGCCACGGAGGGCGGCGGCCGCTCACGGGCTTCCCGGCAGCACGGCGGTCCCGGAGGTCGGTGCATCTCTTCGGCTGGAAGCGCGGGTGGAGCCCGGCGGTCCCGCCCGGGTGCCAGCGCACGGCGGCACGGGCGGCGGGGCTGTGCCGGGCGCGGGGCCGTGCCGGGGGGCGGGCGCGGGGCCGC
>VWPU01001269.1:7373-168757 GCA_013398955.1 Callaeas wilsoni | reverse complement strand
CTCTCCTCTCCTCTCCCCTCCTTGTTTTCCTTGTCTTTTCTTTTCAAAATATTTTTCCTTTCCTTTTTTTGATTTCAAATTTTCCTGATTTCCCTTTTCTCCCCCTCCCCCCCCCAATTTTTAATTTTTTTTTTTTTTATTCTTAGTTGTTCTTGGGACTTTTTCTCGACTGTTCGTGTTTCAACTCCTTTTCTCCAGCTCCGTACCCTCTCTGGGGCTGAGCTGGGAGCGCAGGCGGGTGACAGTGAGGGATGGAGGGAGGCGCGGTGGCTCCGCCGGCTCCTCTGGGCTCTGCCCCGGCCGGGCCACTCGGCTCTGCCTCCACTGTTTTATCCTCGATTTGCTCTTCATCCTCCCTCCCCAGCCTGGTGCTATTTTGGCAAAAGAACCAAAACAAGCATCTCCCTCCTCTCCCAATCCCAATCCCGGCCCTTCCCGGGGCTCCGCTTCCCCCGGGATTGATGTGTTCATGGAATTCCTGGGCAAATGACCTTGCCGTTGCCAGCTTTCCTCCTCCTTTTCACAAACACCGAGCTCAATTTCCAGAGTTTCCCTAGTAACTGACCCGGGCTCCCACTGGCAGACAGCGCAGGTTCTCCCTGTCCCGGGATACGGGAGGTCGGGAAAAGGGCTCCTGCCAACAGGCCGGGGGCTGCTGGAAAACCACACTGGCAGCTCGCTCTGTCATTTATTCCCAGCTCTTCTTGGCCGCCAAATTAAAGATATCACTATGATAGTAGTAATAATAATAATAATAAATAATTTACAATTAAGGGGATTTTTGAAGCAGCTGATTCTGCTGGGAGGGCACACAGTCTCTATAACCCCCAGGCACGGGAGAGATGGTGATGGAGAGGGACCGGGGGGACACCCAGAGCCCCGGGCAGGGAGCGACGGGGGTGGAGAAAGACCGGGGGGACACCCAGGGTCTCGGGCAGGGGAGCGATGGTGGTGGAGAGGGACCGGGATGACACCCAGAGCCCCGGGCAGGGAGCGATGGTGATGGAGAGGGGCGGAGAGGAGACTCAGAGCCTCGGGGAGGGGAGAGATGGTGATGGAGAGGGGCGGAGAGGAGACTCAGAGCCTCGGGCAGGGGAGAGATGGTGATGGAGAGGGACCGGAAGGACACCCAGAGTCCCGGGCAGGGAGCGATGGGGATGGAGAGGGACCGGGGGGAGACTCAGAGCGCCGGGCACAGCAGGGCTGGTGATGGAGGGGGACCGGGCTAGGGGCTGTTGTCACCCCTAAAACAAAAGGGCTCTTATGGAGCCCACAGACCAGCAGCAGCAAGAGCTCTCGCAAGGCAGGGCTCTCGCTATGAGGTTAGAACAGCAGTGTTAATCTTCTCTCCAGTGTTTACAGAGCCAGCTCATCCGTGGGGCGGGTGGAAGGCGGCCAGCTCGCCAGAGAACGCTCTTTATTAAAAAATACGGGCTTGTGTTGCTTTTAGCAGTGACCCCGGAGCGCGTCCCGCATTTTTGGGGGAGGGCGGCTCCCTCCGCCCGCGGCTCCCCCGCTCCCAGCCCCGCGCCCGCGGGAGATGGGAGGTCCCCGGCCGCCTTCGGCAGCACCTGGAAGAGCCCCGGCCTGGGGGAAAATCCCCTGCGGGGGTTTAGGGGGTGATTTTCATCCAGACGGGAACCTAAAGAAGCCCCGCGACCCTCCCCGCCCGGCAGTGCGAGGCTGCGCTGCCCGCGGAGCGCGGGGCAGGACAGGGCAGCTCCGCTCCGCAGCGCTCGGCGGAACTTCCAGGGATGCACCTATTTGTTTGTTCTCCCTAAGGAAGACACGGAGGGGGATGTGAGCGTTTCGGTCCGTGCCGGCAGGCAGAGACCGTCATTCCGAGATGAGGGAGGAACGGGTGAATTGTAGAGAAATTAGGAAAAGTCGGGGCGATAGCTGTGGAAAAAATATTAAAAAAATAAAACTCCTCTCAAACCTCCCCTTGCTACCCTCGTCCTTGTGCAAACTGCACTTGTAGCAGAAATACCAACACGGAACTCGCTCATTTCTCCATCCTACTCATCCCCGCCCGCGGGAAGGGAAGATAATTCCTGGGAAAAAGATGTGCATCCCGCACGGACTCGCAGGGAGCTCCTTCTGCGGACAGATGCGGGTGTTTCTGCCTGGGGTGGGGGACACAGCAGCACCCCCCGTCCCTGCCCCGCGTTCTGCCGCACCCGCGGGAGAGGCTGGGGGTGCGCGGCCGCCAACCTGGCCGCAGAGGACGGGTGTCCGTGGGGTAAAAAACCACAGGAATGTGAGGGAACTGCGGGTCGGAGCGCTGGGCGCGGTGCGCAGCTCCCTGCGCTGCCTGCGCGGCTCAGCAGCACTGCGCTCCCTGCGCTCCCTGCGCTGCCTGCGCGCCGCCCGCCGGCCCTCGCTCCCCCCTCGCCAAAGCGAATTTGTTGCATTTCCTCAATTGATTGTTTAGTCAGAGGTTTTGCCAACTTCCTGATGGTTCATTTTCTGATTCTGCGAAAAAAAAAAAAAAAAAAGAACCGCATTTCCTTTTTGACTTAAGAGGGAGAGAGAGAGAGAAGCGGAGGCTGGGGGCTGGTGGACGCATCGAGCTGTATGTACTGGACTTTTTCTCTTCCCTCTCCCCGTCCCGAAACCCTCCTCCTCTTCCTCTTCCTCCCCTGCGAGCCCGGGGTTTGCACCATCCCCTTCCCCGCTCCCAGCTCCTGCCTCGCAGAGCTCCGCCGGCTCAGGGGACGGAGCCTGGGCAGGGCAAGCGGCTCTGCAGAGCTGCTGCTCGGCTGGCCCGGGCTGCAGCTCTTGGGTTTGCTTCCTTCTCCTTAAATTGCTTCTTTTTTTTTTTTCTTTCTTTGTTTCTTTTTCCTGTCTTTTATTTCCCATTCCGTACCCCGTCCTTGCAGTTCTTGTGGCTACGACAAGGGATCCAACTGCAGAAAGAAAAGTAAACACGGAAATCTGTTCCACTCGCCTTTATTTGCTTCGGGTTTTCTGTTGTGGGGTTTGTCTGAGTTTGGTTTACTAGTATTTCGATTTCTTTTTTTTGTTGGAGAGCAGCATGGCTCCCTTTGCATTTTCTTCCCAGCTCTGTCTTTAATCCTGCTGCTTAAAGTGTAAAAATTATATAAGAACTGTGCAGTTAAAAACCTGTAAATCTTAAATCTGTACCTTCCTCATAGTTAATTTTTATCCCTTGCCATACCAGAATATGCTTGAAATCGGTGGTGATGGGATGCAAACTCGGCATAAGCAGAGCAAACTTCATAGAGAATTGTTGTCTTTTCCCCCCCTCCAAGCCCCTTTTCTAAACTATTTTTGTGTTGGCCGATATTTATCATTCACATCAGCACAGACTCAGCCCTGGCTGCGGCAGGTCTGGAGCTGCAGAAGTGCTGGGCCCTACCCCAAACCTCCCGAAATCAGCGGGAGTTTTGGATCCAGCCCTACAGAAATAAATTAGAGGGAAATCCCAGGTACGGTGTAAAGGAAAATATATTCGGGTCGGAGAGAATGGGGCTTTGTTCAGCTGCAAGGGGGACAGGGGAGAGCAAAATCCCAAAGGCTGCTGACAGTCCAGGGGTTTTTAACTGGGAAATATTCAACCATGTCCAACGGGAAATCTCAAACCATCTTCAAATTAGGGCCTGGTTTGGGAATCAGCCCTAAAAGTTGGCCCTAAAAGCGGTTCAGCCCTATATCGGTGTGCGTGCCCAGGTAACCGTGCGCGTCTGCCGTGCTGCCCCTGGCCGGCGCTGCGGAAGCCGTGCTGGGAAGGCAGGCGCACGCTCCGAGAGGTGCTTGGATGTTGGCAGCGCCGCGGAAATCAGACACGACACGGAACGGGCAGCGTGAGGCGAGGACAGATTTCTCCTCGGTCTGTGCCCCCTCTCTCGGGGTCCCCACTCGCGAGCCGAGCCGTGGGGCAGTGCGAACGTGCCCCGACCGCGCCTCGGGGAGGGCGGTGTGTGCATCCCGGGGTATTTTCACACCTCTCCGCACCCGGGCCACGCGTCCGCGTTTTCCGCCCCACGGGAACTCGGGGTTTCTCTGGAGGCCACAAACCCGAGCGGCGCACCCCACTCGAACCCCAAACTCCCCCTTCAGGGAGCAGGCGCCCGCGGGACAGGGACGGGCCGGGGCCGCTGCTCCGGAGCGCTGCCATCCAGCGAGGCAGCGAGAACCTTCCTGCGGCCTCTGCCGCGGGGTTTCCTTGTTCCAGCACGGCAGCATCGCATTTTTGGGGCTTTCGGGAAGCCGTGGGAGGCCAGCCGAGCTCGCTGCCGGGGCAGAGCCGCGCTGCTGCGACGTGCGCGCTCTCCGTTAGGTGGCATTGGAAGTTTGGCGCTGGGACGGGCTCGGGCGGCTCTGCCCCGCCGTTGGGAGCGTATTTATCTTTTCAGCACTTGTTAGATACTTACGGCACAATTTGCTTTATCAACAGGCGGTTTAATAATTTTATCGGCTGGCTTTCTGTATCAGGGATGAAAAGCCTCCCTCCCCCGTCCCCCCGCGCAGAGCGTTGTCGCCCCTTTTTAATCAATTAAAGGCGTTATCAAAATAATTGCTTGCTGTACAACACTTAAAAACCATAACAATCCATGGTATAATGCAGATTATACACAGCCCTTTCCTGTTTTCTAGACGCTCAAACACCTGAGAACTCAGCCGTGTCTCGCTGCACTCATCGGCAAAGGGATTTTACACACAACTTGTGGGGGTGTTGTGTGCTAAGCAAAGAAAACAAGAAAAAACACCCCATTTTTTAATATAGCACGAAGTGGTTTTGTTCTGACGGATTATGGACGCAGTTTTAAATAGTAAAGATAATTAAAAATTCTAGAAAAATAAAATTCGATATTAATCAATTAAGAAAAATATTTTTTCTGCTCACAGTAGCTTTGTGGGAGTTCTGCTTTTACATCTCATTCCAGCAGTTTTTGTTAAATTAGAAAAAAAGTCCTTTAACTGTTAATTTAATTTTTTTGCAAAGATAGAGATCGTTTTAATCATAGGATAATGAACCTAATTCAATTTACACTGGTGAAATCTCATTAACTAAATTAGAGCCAGCCTCTTATTTACAATGAGCAGAATCAATCTCAAACTGTTTGCTATTGTTTGGTTTGTTTTGGTTTTTTTTCCCCCTGACTTCTTGCTGTCATTTAATTTAAAGGGCAGACTTCACATTTATCCTCATTTGGGGAAAACGTTCTAAAGAATTAAATCTGGATTTTAATTTCAAGGCACTGTGTTTGAATGGCTTTCAAACCTCCTGATTCACAGAGGTTTAATAACAGTAACTGTATTATTTATCGGAATTATGACTGGAAAGTTGTATCACAAATATTACCTGAAAAAAAAATATAATTAAATATATACACGTACTAATGGCAAAATATGTGTTAAAGCATTACTTTTGTTTCATCTAGGAAAAAAAAATTTAGGCTACAAAATTTTCTCATTGTACAATTTTGCCCCCACTTTTGCCTTCCTTACTGTGCCTTTCTTTCCCTGCATAAGTTTTCAGAGCAAATGTTCAAAGCCCGATGTGTTGAACTTCTTTTAATGACCTTTCCTCTGCTCCCATGGGAGGGAATATTCGGCTTATTTTGACAACCGATGTTTTCAAACATTTTTTCAGGTTTTTTTTTTTTAATGTAGTGGGCACATAACAATTTTATTTCAACGTGTGACTCAATTATAATTAATAAAAATTTATCATTTTAATAGCTTCGTTTCCTCTACTCCAGCAATAACAAAATGAGTGTTCAAGTCCCAGACGTACTTTAAAATGTAAGTTTTAAATACTGTCCCTGTAACATCCACAAGAGCTCAAGAGGGCGAATTAATACCAACGTTTATGTTGCTATATCTGAAAAAAGTGGTTTTAACTCCTGGGAGCCCATTGGGAACATCCCAGTCCAGTTCTGCAGAAATTAACGACATCGATGACTAAAATTTTGGATGTTTAAAGGTCATTTTTGCCCCTTGCAGAACTGGGACACACACAACATAAATTTCCACGGCTCATTCCATCCATTTTTGATGGAAAGTTGGAGAAATCCAAACCATTTTTCCGCCCTTGCCTCCGTTTGCAGCTGACAGCAGAAGGGCTGAGGCCACGGAGCTAAACCCAACCCAGCCCCGCCAGGGCCAGGTGGGATTCCCAAAAAGAGCTTTTGAAATTTAACTGTGCCCAATTCTGCCACGCTCAGCTCGTGATTCTCTCCTGCACAGACACAGGCACGTTACATTCCTATTCCCAGCTTTCTCCGACTTTTTCTTCTGCTCTTTTCCCTTTTTCTCAAGGTGTGTTTTCTCGAGGGCTCTGTTTGTTTTTTTCTGAGCTAGCCCCTGTCGCTCAGCACACCGGGATTTTCCCCCGTGCTCCGTGCAATAATACTGATATCACCCTCCCGAGCCGAAACAAAGCAGGGCTTCATCTGGGGGGCAGAGGGATATGATAATCAGGGAGAAATCAGAGACCAGATCTTAAACTAGGAGAAATTGGTGAACTTCCATGAAAAATCAATGAGGAGCTGGAATGATTTTTTTTTTCCTTTTTTTCTTTTTTCCCCGGGGTGAAAGAAAACTGATATCAAAGTCAACAAGCTCCGAGCTTACCCCAGTCTGTGGAAATTTCGACATCCATTACCTGCTTTTGACCTTTAGCAGGGCAGCAGAAAAAGCAGCGCTCAAACACTCGGGAATGGCACAGCACCCACGCGGAGTTTCTCTTTCACACACGAAAACCAGAGGGGAGAAATTTAAATCAATTTTTTTTCTAGCTTGCAGCGGGAATCACCCCCTCTCAAAAACCACGTACACAAACGAGCAACGTGGTTGTAGGAATTAAAGCGTTTTCATGGCTTTTTTTTTTAAGGCCCCCGGGTTTGCTCGCGGCTGAAACTCCTGGAAAGCTCAGGAGAAAAAAAACAAACAAACAAACAAAAAGGGGATGTGTAAGCCCTGGGGGTCGGGTTACCCTGCTTGCCTATTCATCACCGTCTCCTCTAGGAATGTTTAACCACATTTTAGGGTCCTCGCGGGCTGCGAATTGCTTGGTTCGACTCCTCTTCCTGAAGGCACCAAAAATGCACAGCATTTCGGGGAGTAAAAGATCGTGGGATGAGGCTTGGGACATTCAAATTGTGGTCTTGGGCAGTGGTGCAAGTCTAAACAAATACTGCAAAACTGCAGGGAAAGTTCTGCACGGGCTTCTAGTTAAAGTAAAACCGTAATAATAATAAGGGAGTAAAGACTAGGACGGGCCAAACTCTGCCTTGAGCAACCCTAATGATAATTACATTGCGGTAATGAGTGTGCAGGCCAGTTTTAAATAACATAAAGACAGCGGCTCTGTGTTGTTGCCTTCACAGCGTGTCAGTAGGAATAGATCCCTCGTACAATCCTATAGAAATTCCTATGGCTCTGACCCGATGCTTTATTCAGGTGGGTCAGGGCTTTAGGGTGGCTCTTCCCCATCACTCCAGGCCCCTTTGAGGCATTTTCTTACCTTATTCATGGTTTTGTTAAAAAGAGATAGAAGCCACAAGCTGGCTGTGATGCCATGCCAGGCTCACATCCACCTTCCAGCCTTGGGAGAGTTTTAATCCGATGTCTCCAAAGCAAAAATCCCGTCACAGGCAAATTTCTGCACTCAGATATGGGGGGGTGAAGCATTACCTGATGAATGAAAGCAAGGAAAGTATTTCTTGCCCATGATTAAAAAAATAAATTGGTTTTAAAAGAACACATTCTATTTATTCAGTTTTGAGTTTGGCTGAGGTTTGTTATGAAAATAGTGCCGTAATTTTTTAAGAAAC
The DNA here is from genome assembly GCA_013398955.1 of Callaeas wilsoni. NCBI lineage: Eukaryota > Metazoa > Chordata > Aves > Passeriformes > Callaeidae > Callaeas > Callaeas wilsoni. The sequence goes on along the minus strand of VWPU01001269.1, from coordinate 160,952 downwards.
ATTTTCTGTTTGGATAGATTAACTGTACACGCAGGCACTTTAGCTTTTGATTCCTTTCAGTAATAGAGAAATATTCATCGCTGGCATCCGAAACTCCTCTTAATAAAAACAGTTTGGGAAATCTTCCATGCCAGACAGATAAAATCTCTTTGAAATGTGGGGGAATGATGAGCAACTGCCAGAGAATGGGATTTTCTTTGCCCCCAGGTCCCAGTGCTGCAGAGGCATCGAAGACACCCACAGAAGTGCATCTTCCCCAGTGCTCTGCTGCAAATTCCTGGTTTAAATAGGGCATTTGGGAATGAAATTATTCCTAGCTGATTGCAACAGCCAGCGTTTTGTGTATTTAGGACAACAATAATACGGGAGTCACATCACTTTGGGGGCCTCCCTCTCTCTCTGTACTCTGCATCTGGGGCAGCATTCTGGTTCCAAGCAGGATCCTGGTGCGTCCTTCCCAGCCCACCTTGTTCCTTGGGTTCCCTCAGACTCTCAGAGAACTTTTTTGCTTCCCTCTAGGTGTGGGAAAAGCCTGAGTGAAGCAGCAGATCTGGGGAGCCAGCACAAGGGATCCTCTCCCCTTCCCCTCTGTGCTTGCCTTCGAAACAGCTCCTTGTGCCCACTGCCTTTTAATCTCTGTCACAGGTTTTTGCAATGGTTCCTCTGCTGGCTTGAGAAGTTGCTTTCTGTCACTTTATGTCTGTCAGAACAGGGCAAGTTTCATCTGAGTTAAATTTTCATCGTTCTCTGAAAATCCCCACTTCCCTGAGCTGAGGCTGCGACCCTGAACCCCCGCGCTGCTGCTGTCAACTCACAGTCAGCAGAAGCAATAGCTAAAACAAAGGAGGAAAATAGCAAAATACTGGAAGAAGCAAATATTTCTCCCATTTTCTGTGGCCGTGGGTGAAGGCCAGCCTGGGATCTGCCTGGGTCCATGTCTTTGGTACCTCTCTCATCGATCCAGCCCGCAGAATTCATCCCAACCCCAGCACATTTGTACATACAGGGCTGTTACTGGTCCAGATTTCGCCTGTATTTGTTTCTGCCTTGCAATTCTCTTTTGTAGATCCTGAAGCATTTCTGTGCTGTTCATTTCAGTCCTTTCAAAAGTTGCATTTTGGGTGTTTTCTTTTTCATTTGCAGTGTTTTTACTTCAGCGCGTCCACGGACGCGCTGCCAACACAACGGTGAACGCACCCAAAACTGAAGGTTCAATTTAGCAGCTCACTGCTCTTCTGACATTTTAATTTCACCTCCTTTTTTTCTTTCTTTTTTTTTTTTAACAGAGAATTAGTGGTAACTTTATCTCTCATCAAATTCCAGGGTTTTGTCTAATTCAATTATACCTATGGATGCTCTTTTCTTCTTTCTTTGGCTTTACTGAAGTGACACAGATGATTGTAGATCTCTTTCTGAGAAAATCCAAATCACCTTGGAATTATCTGCATTTTTGTTTCTTTGTGTATGTCCAATAATATCTCCTATAATTCTTCAAGACTAGAAAGTTCTGATCTATTTTTTTTAATATATTATTATTAAACCACTTTAATGATGTCCCATCATCAGAGGTTGGCAATTTGTTCCTGCAGCAGTGGTGATGATAATAGAAAAAAATATTAGGAAGCAGCACCTCCGTGCTTTAGCCTTCTTTGCCATGTTCCCTGTCAGCTTGCATCCCCTTCTCCTCATCTGTGGGATAGAAATAACCTTGGGACTGGGAGAAAAGTGTGTTTCTCATAACAGCACAGGACAGGAAAGCCTTTTCTTTAAATCAAAAGCAGTTGGCTGCTGCAAGAGCCCGGAGGCAGAAACTCTGCTGCTGCTGTTGATGTCTGTCAGCCCCTCCACCTGCCCACAGGCGGAATTCTCTGGGGTTAATATCGACCCCAAAGTCCTTACTTTTAATACTGCTCTAATCTGAGACCTGCTGCAAAGCTCCGCGTTCTCCGTGTGGGAACAGGCTGCGCTTTCCTGGAGGCTGGAGGGAGCTGCCTGTGGCAGTGGAATGGGTCATGGGATATTCCCCAGCAAGCCCCCGACCTCCCGAGCTGGCTCTGCTGGGAAATTGGGCTGGGCTTTGTCCAGGGCCCCTGTCCTGGAACTACCTCGGGACCTTTTAGGGGATGTGTCCAGCCTGCTTCCACCACCATCCTCTCCTCCATCAGGCACATCACAAGGACAGCAGCAATGCCTGGATGGCCAGACCATTCTGGCTTTTCCCTCTTGGCTGGGAATTTCACCAGTTTTCCTTCTGAAATGTCCTTTTTCGGCCTGCTGTGGAACTGAGATTCTCTTCCCCTGCCCAGCTCTTTCTTTCCTGGGTAGATGGGAGGTCTGTGTGTGCCCCAAGGGAATAACTGGGATCATCCCCCCCTTCTTTGCAACCCAGTAACCCTCGTGTGCTGAAATACAGAATTTGGGTTGGGCCGGACCTTAAAGCTCATTTAGTTCCATCTCCCAACAAGTCCAGCCCCTCAACCGGTCCCACAGCATTGCTGGTGGTGCTGCACGTGAGGGTGATGCGACTCTGTGCAAACTGATGCTGTTGGTTTTACACCAAAGTTATCAAAGCCGAGGGTGGGTGTCAGCACCCAGGGCTGGACGCGTTGGGAACGCCGGGAATTCCGGCACTCGCAGGCCTCGTGTGCTCTGCAGGTGGATTGGTATGTGGAAAGGTCACACCTACCAACTTCTTAGGCCTCTGGTGTGAAAGATAAAGCCATCTGGTCACCATTTGACAGCTTAAATTGTAATTACACCATTTGGCCTAGGAATTGCTGGCAGCCACCGTTTGAAGCTATCCCAGCGCCGAGATAGGGATCGAGCTATTCCACGGAAGCCAGGTTACTGGAATTCATCTCGCCTCATCTCCTTGGCCCGCTTTTTACCTTCCCAAATTTATCTCCGCAGATCCCTCGTCCCGATTGTGAACTTGGCAGCGGTTGTTTGGCGTCAATAACCCCAGTGGCCGCTAACCAGGAACACCTGCCGGCCCGTTACCCGGAACGGGAGGAGAAGATGGGCATCTCCAGCAGAATTCCACCGCGGAATATGGAAGTGTTTAAAGGAAGACCTGCCTCGCTCAGGGTAGCAGAGATCTGAACCTTTAAATTGCAGCCATTCCCGGCCTGACGATAAGTAAATAAACAATTCACAGCTGCGAGGGCTAAACACAGAACACATCTATCTCTCGAAGGCCTGATTGCTGAACAAGTAATTAAGTGCGAAATGTGAGCCCTCAATGTCACTGGGAGACGATAAAGGTCTCCAGTTGTAAATTAACTGAACTCGATATTAACCCTTCAGGAGCCCTTGGGTGGCACTAGGTGCCTCAGCCTGACTCCGGTGCAATTTGCATGCAATTATTCCTGACATTTGCCCCTGGGAATACGGAGCTGTTATTTTAACAAATTAAAAAAACAAGGGAGGGAGTTGCTTTGTCTCTTCTCCCTGAGCTAGTGCAGGGCACCCTGCAAGTCCCAGTTCCTGCCTCTGCCGCGCTCGTCCATCACATTCCCGCTGTCACTGTCCCTCCTGGCGATAGCAGAGGTGTCACAAACCCAAAACACACTAAAGCCTCTGCTCAGGCTCTGAGATAAAGGGGGCTGCTGACTGGGATGGGCAGATATCCACCAGTGCCTCCGAATCGTATTCATTCATTTTTTGAGAATCAGGACGTAATGAATGACCATAAACTGAAGTATCACCACTTGTTAAGTAATTCATTGAAAGGGTTGTCGGGTTTTGTTTGGTTGTGGTTGTATTTTTGGGGTTTTTTTCCTTTTTTTAATTTTAATGAATGAAAACTTTACTTTGCATGGTACTTGATAATTTATTTTAAAGGCTCAGCTCCTGCAATTTTATGACTATAATCAATGCATTTTCAGATGCATAATTAACTATTTTAGCACACAATGAAAACTTTGTCAATGTCAAACAAGTGTCCAGTTTTCAACCCAAAGAACTGCAAACTACAAGACGAATTAAAATAATTCAAAGTTGAATTTTTTTAAATTAATCATTTTTAAGCCATCCAATAATTTTTGAGTGCTAAATAGGGACTTGGCAACTTCTAGAGTTAGTTTAACTTAATGGAGTTTTGCTCTTTCAGTGATTCACAGGCCTAGATGACCTGTTTGATGCTGGAGCTGGATTTGGTTTGAATCCTGGACTATGAAGCTATGGAGGGATGGATCTATGGATCTGGATCACACTCAGATCACTCCACAGTTAATTTTTATGTGGCCCAAATGACTTCTTGGGCTCTCTGGGAAAGGGAGAAAAGTAGGGAGTGATTAACAGCAGGAGACGGTACCACAGCTTCCTTCTCACTGAAGCACGAGGTTTGTTTGGGACTGGCCTCTTTATTATGAATGTCTTCAGATTTAACTCCCAGACTTTCCCTCTTTTCCTGTTCTGAAGCAGCTGCTTATATTTTACAGCTTTACTTGAAGCCATGGCAGAAGCTGTGCCATGTGGTGCCATGGCAATCTGTATCCCAGGTCAGGAAACCAAACACCAAATCCCTGGTGCATCTTGGCAGCTGGGAATGCTCCAGCGAGCCAGGACACCCTGCCAAAGCAGCTCCTGGGAGCGCATCACCAGAGGTACAAAGGGTAGATGGGATCAGAGGAGAACCAACCAGGGAGCTCTTCATTGACCAGAAGAGCCTTATCTTTCCCCAGTCCCAGAGAATCCATAAAAACTGCTCCATCTCACACTGCGGTTTTGTTCAGAGCTGAGGCCACGCGGAGCGCGGCTCATCCGTTTTAGATCCTACTTCCAGTGAGAGGCCCTGGGAACCGGGCAGGGAGACAGCAAACTTTCAAACCCCAAGCTGTGAAGGAGCAAGAGCACTCCTAAAATGTCCCTTCTAAAAGGGAGCCTCCCTTTTGGGTTTCAAATGCTATCTTTGTTGCCACCCTTGGTAACCTCTTTAGCAAAGAGCTGAATGTTATTAGAAAAGAGCTGAGCATGGGTGGGAAGACAAGAAAACAAAAGGAAATGGAAGTCCTGGAAATCGATTTTCCCTTTGAAACTATTATTTTTTCTTCTGATTTTTAATAAGATGTTTTATGAAGTTTATTGCACTATCTATTTTCTTTTAGGGTGTGTTATCTTTTGTGACTTATTTTAGACTAAAATAAACCTCAGTTGCTAATTAAGGATAGAAATGGAAATCCAAAGATTTGCTTCTCATCAATGCCAAGCAGTAAATCCTTTAATGCTCTGGGATTTTGCTCTATAGCTCTAAATTTCCCATTGGTATTTAGTAATCTGCTGATTGCATTTACTTTAATTCTTTGGTCTTCAGAGTGTTCGTGTTGAGGCACTCACTTACAGTAGCTGTGCATGTTAAGGGCAATGAGTTAAAAGCTGTAGGGGTTTTTTTATTAAATTCCAGCTCTGTTTTTCCTATTGAGTTCCCAACTACTGGGTTATATCACACTAATAGGAGTTGTGCTCTGGCTGGACAAATGGCAGCGTGTTGCAGTGTCCTGGGGGAGCCATGACATCATTTTTAATTTGCTTATCTGGACTCGGAAAAATAGGAGGGTGGTTGGTGAGAAAGTGAATTTATTTTTGCTCCAACTCACCTCTCCTTGCTGTGACGTTATGGGAACTGTGTCCCTGTGCAGGTTACACCCACTGGCTACTCCCTGGAGGTCTCAAATGTCCCCATTCCACCACGTCTGAAGGAATGAAGGGATTTAATGACCCATAAGCCCATTTTCCCGTTCCCCAGGGCTAAGCGGTAGGGATTGTGGAGGAGAGGGACACCACTGCCTTTAATGCACATCCCTCAAGGTTTGCCTGAAGCTGAGAGAAGCCAGGGAAACCTTCCAGATGGTTTTGTGGTTGGGTCTCACAACCGACTTGACACTGGGATCAACAAGAGTAGGGACTGGGGAAATGATTTGGAGCACCTTGGGTACTTTTGGCCGTGTTCGGACTGCATTAGCTCAAATAGGATTTCATTTTTAGTTTTTTTTCATTTAGTTGTTCCAAATGAGGCTGGAAAAGGTGTGCTATTCCCATGGGAGCTGGAAAAAGGCTTCCTAACAGAGCTGGTCTAACCTTTGCTGTGGGTGTCTCCTTTCTCATGGAATTAGGACAGCAGGCAGGAATTTTAGAATGGGAGAGAGATTTTAAGTCGTATAATTCTGAGTAAATAGTTCACATACAGAGAATGCTGGGTAAGTAGTTACTAAATCAGTAAATGCTTTTCTAATTTGACTCAAATTTTTAGCATTTTCTGAAACCATGGCTGTATCTTCTCCAGAAAGATAATCTTGACATAAGGCCTTTAATAACTCTACAGAACTCAGCCCACTGAGATGTTTTGTTTTCCCTAAGTTTGGCCATTCTGTCCACTTGTTTTGCAATGAGAACTTTCAAAGTGGAAGTACAACAACATTTTTTGTCATTTGCTTGCTGATTGCACCAATTCCAGAGAATCACTCATGAGCTATAATTTGTACTTGCATTTTCCCTCTCCTAACACGAGCATACATTTAACTGATCCCATTGATGTTCTTTTGAACTTCAAGTCTCAGAATCTGAGTAGTTAAACTCTCGGTATCAATTTGAGCAAATTAGGTTTGAAGGAGGGAACTAAAGATGGATTTTCTGAGTGATTTGGGAAAATAAAATCACTTCATCCGTCTCAGTAGCTTCCAGTCAAACCAGTGCCATAAGCTCCTGGACACCTGGAACAGCTGACTTGGCATTCCAAATGAGTGAGGACCAAAGGCTTCAGCTCCCTGCAGTGGGAATGACCTAACAGCACGAGGAAGACCTGATTACATCACGGAGATAACCCTTTCCCTTAAAAATAGCAGGGTCAGGGAGGCAATAAAGCTGTCAGCATGGCAATCACAGCTTGTGTTCCACCAGCTCCCCAGGCTGGTGACCACGAGGGTGGAAACCTCACAACGAGGATGGCCACGTTTGGGTAAACAAACCCATGGCAATACCCCAGTGCTATTGTCTGCTCAACAGCTCTATTTGTGCCAGTGATATTTCCAGGTTAGCTCCTCCTAGGCCCATAAAAATCTTCGTTCTATTCTTTTTGCTGTTCTTTTAAATTTTTTTTCCCTGGATGCAGTGATGGATGGAGTGCCCATAAAACCTCACAGCTCCATGTAGGACATCCCCAAGCACTGAGCCAGGTGTGGAGCAACTGGTCATGGAACAGGCTTCCACCCAGACCTGGGCTTGGCTTGAGTCTCTTGTCCACTCACTGGGATGCCTCATTCTTGGTTCACATCCAGCTGTGGGAATATTTCACACCAGAGTCCAGGCCAAGAATGGAAAACCATCCAATCTCTTCAGCTAAGCAGCCTCGGGAGGTACTCATGCGGTGCAGGTGGCAGCACAGCCCAATATTTTCACTGTGCTGGGATGATCTGTTTTCAGCAAAGGAAGATGTTGTGAAGGGTTCACATCCTGTTGGTGCCTCAGATACGTTTCAGCTATTGCTGTTTTCCTTTGGATAACGTGTCCCTTGGCTCAGTCTCCAGTTTAGCCAGCCTTGGACAATAGGTCAGAGTGATGCAACTGATTTGGGGGCGACTTTTGGACACAAATGTCAAACTGTGTGGTTTTGATAAGGATTGAAAATGTGCAAAGCATGTCTTGGAATAAAACATTTCTTATCATACCCAAAATGAAGCATAAATTTGCACCACTGATAATATAGAGCAAGGCTTTGTCTGTCAAACTCCAAGTCTCCAGCAAATATTGGTGAAATTTTTGATTTGTGAGATATTTTTCAATTTAAACACCAAGGAAATGTCAGGAGTTGAGTTCAGAGATGAGAAAGACCAGAAAAGGCATTGGCCTCACGTGAGTGAAGTGTGGTTGCAGTTGCTGCAGCTGCCACTGCCTGCACAGCTTCTCCTTCCTTTGGTGGTGGCTCAGCATTGCACTCAGAACAGCTCCAGGCACTTACAACCTGAAATTCCTGACAATTGCATCCACCATCTCCCATCCTGTCCAAGAAATCCGTTTGGAAAAGAAGCTTCAAATCCGAACTTCCATCACTGTTGGAAAGGGTTAGAGATGGGATGAGATTATGAACAACCTGATGGGATAAATTTGGGGTTGACCAGAAAATTTAGTTGCAACTCAGAGAAAACTTGTAGGAGTTTTTAAGTATATTTGCTAATATATTTAAGTATTTAAGTATTTTTAAGTATTTGAGTATATTTGCATGATATTTTGTTGTGTTTTCACATTTACTGATTTTGATGGGGCCCAAAACCTGCAATACTTTGAGATGAGGCTATTTCCATGGACTATTTTTGTTCTGCACTGGAGGGGGGAAAAACCTGTTCTTGTAGGATTTTCATCACAGAAAGAAATTAGAAAAAAGTCGTTTGTGAGTGTTTTTCTAAATGGAATAGTTCATCTGAAGCTTGCTTATCACCAGGTCCTAATTATCTGTTGACATTAATCTCGTTGATTGTCCATAGGTGAAGCAGAGTTCTAAGGCAATGCAGGAATTTAATTGGAATGATTTTTCAGTTTTTGGGTCTATTTACAGACTGTGGTATGTCCATTTGAGCAAAAGCCAGAATGTGAAACTGAAACGCCAATGTTTTCTTCTCGCTATAATTGGAATCTTTTAAGAAAAGATGCCAATGTTTGAAGGTGTTCACTGCAAGGTTTTGGTTCTTTCCCATCAAGATTTCAATGCTAATATATAAAATATTGAACTCAATGTTGGCCGCCTTCTCCTTCCATTGAACTCAACGGGGGATTTAATTCTTTGATTTCAGTCAGGACAATGTTTAGCACTTTTGGCTGCCCAAAAGACGCCGTGGTCCAATCCCCTGCTCTGGATCTGCAGGCTGAGCTTCACAGGTGTTACCGGCCCTTCCCGAGCCATCGCTTGACTGGAAACAGGAATTTCCCTCTGGGCTGAGCAAACCGTGGTGACCTCAAACACGACTGACACTTGGTGCTTCTTGGGAGCAGCCCTGTCGGGGCGGAAGCTGAAGGCTGCTAATTTTTGGGATGGTAACAAAATCTCTTAACGAAAGGGACAGGTTTGGCCTCCCAGGCCTTTGCCTCAGGGAGCGGGTGTGAAGGGGAGCAGCCCCTCAGCCCTGGTTTGCCATGCTGGCTGCAAGGGCGTGAGAAGAATGGTGTTTGTACCTCTGCCAAGCCCTTCCCTGCTGCTTTTTGAGAAACCAAGCTGCAAAAAATTTTTTTCCTGCAGAGTGTCGCAAGGACTGTCTTGAATTTGGCTTCAGGAAACGGTTCAATTATTTTATTTTTTTAAATTTTTTTTTTAATCTAGCTTGCTCCACGTTGTTAAAAAATAAAGATATGACTTATATGGATCTGTTGCATGGAGCAGGAGACCTACACCACCTACAGGGATGGTGATGGCAATTTCTCCGTGCTGGAGCAACCAGTCAGCCTTTAGTTTAAATCCCTTCCTTCATCCAGTGCAACAATAATATCTTTTGGACAAGGGATTTTGGAAAAGTTGAAATGTTTGCTTTACAAAACAGACATAAAATTTCTCCTTCAAGGTGCTAAATTTGTGCTGAGCTGGTCCAAAACACGACTGCATCTGGCTGTGTCTCATGTCTGCTACTAAAAAAATGTCCTAAATTCCAGACAACCTCTGGGGCTTTGAAATAAAACTCATTAATCCTGCATTTGAATTTAATATTTGAAATTTTATCCTAATCTTTTTTTTCTTCCACATGAATTAACTTTAGAATACTTGGAAAGAAACACAAGGGTGGGTTTTTTCCTTTTTTTTTTTTTTTGAGAGAGAGAGAGACGGAGAACATTCTTAACAAAGGGTATAAAATTAAACTAAATTTGACCTCTGCCTTTAGCAGATTTTCCACCTGGTCTGTGCAGGAAATCAACTTCTATATAGCAGCTCTTTCATAAGGAATAACATACATGAGTCTGTAAGTGACAGTTTTTCTTGGGTGGACAACAATGTTAGTTACTTTTTATGATTAATTGATAAATGTTTTGATATGGTGCCTGGGCTCGGAGTCAAAAATCACTCCAGTTAGATGATCCAACACTTGGGAAGCTGAGCCAATTACAGCTCAGGCGCAGTGAAAACAATTCTAAAATATTTCAGCCTAAAAATGTGCATAGTTGTTAAGGAATCTTACACGTGGGTGTATGGTGGTATCCTGAATTACAACTACTTGGTGGGCCAATTTCTTCAGGAATGCAGGGAAGTGCAGGGATTTGAGACTCTTGCATCTGTATTTCAAAAGACTTGGGAAAACAGAAGAACCACATGGGCTCTTGTGGCTGGGCACGTGCTGAGGAAAACCAGAGCATGGGCCAAAATGTACTTTTAGTCCCTTGGGTTACACAAATCCCTCTGCTTTTTTGGGAAGGTTTTAGGTTTCGAGTCTCCTTCCCTTGACTCTTAACCTCCTCTGAGCTTGCTCTTTTCTTTTTTTAGGCTCCAGAACTTACTTTCTACACCAGGCTTCCAACTTTCATCCTCAGATTTGCAGCCTGACTCTGCAGCTGATGGATTTTTAAATGATCCACGAGTAATAGGATTTCGTGTCTGTGATCAGGTTGCCCCTACCAGCAAGGTGGGCTGGACTCAGAGGTTTTAGGTGCAGCCCAGCACCAAAAATCCTACATTAGACACAGCTCTTGGAGGTCCTCCAAAAGAATAACCTCGTTTGCAATTAGAGTTTATTTTCTCAGATTGTTGAGAGAAAGAAAAAACACTCTGCATGTGTCTTCCTACAGGTAAGTGAATGCAGAGGCATTTTTTCAGTAGGATTTTGGGGTCATCAACTCAAAGTCCATCTGGAAAACTCCCTGCTGCAGGTTGCTGATGGCTTTGTGTGTGACAGAGCTGTTCCCAACAAAGTCAGTGGAAACAGAATATCTGTTTTCTTTTCTGGTTCCCCAGCCTTCAGTTCCTAAAATGTTACATGGAAATTTTGAGGGATGCATGCCTGGAATTCAGAGCCACCAGAGATCTGAAGACTGGGGGGCAAATCCTGAACTTCAGAAATCTCAGGGGTTTTTTGGCTGCTCATCATTTTCCATGCAAGGATCTAATCCTAGCCCCAAGCATCTCATTGTCTTCAATGGATTTTTATTACAAGGCCAAGCTTCACTTTAGAAAAATTAATGGATACAGCTGCTGCTGGAGGCTGTTTGACATCACTAAGGCCACCAGCCCCTGAAAGGCTTGAAGATGTTCAAATAGAATTAGATCTAGATATTGCTCCATCTTCTTAGAGCCCTTACCTCTTGATATACTCTTGTGTCTACAGAAGGAGAGCTGAAGGATATATTTTCAAATGGAAGAGCAGCTTCCCTATCCTCGTTTTCCAGTGATCCAGTCTGCTATGTGGCTAAAAATGCAATTTTTCCAGTAATTTTCTCATTTTGTGTGACACCATACACCCTTCCCCACGCTCCCTCCATCCCTGACACCCTCTTTTGGTCCTGGCTGCTGGATCTAAATACACTCCTGCTTTCACTTTATTTAACACTGGAGGATTTCATCGCTGTTGATCCAAAAGGAAAATTTCTAACAGCACACTCTAAGCTTTACTGCTCGTGACTTCTTAATCATGCAGATTTTATTTCATGTTAAGCTAGCAACTGAACTCTTCTAATAAACAGAGTAAAATCTAATTAGGCTACTGAAGGGGAATAGAAGAATTTATACTCCTCCAGACACACAGACATTAGGAATTCTTCCTCAAACATACGCACAGGCTTCCTGGCAGCCGTCTCCCTCAAAGAGTGGCTAATGATCCTACTAATTTGCACTTAGCTGATACTGAGAGGAGTTCCTCACAGATGGAAAATATACTTCTTCCATGAGATCATACAGGGCAGCACAGCCTCGTGGATTGTGCACAGAGAAAAAGAAATCCCAGCTCCTAATCCCATGGCTCCCACTCCTCGCTGTGTGGTCTCTCTCTCTCTCAGTTTCTCCGTGCACAATCTCGCTGCTCATTCATGGGATTGTGGTGATTACTCACTCCTTTGCCTGTGTTTCCAAAGCAGAAGGCACAATTAAAACACTGAAACGCTGTGGTTAGAGACTCAGCAGCACCTCCAGAACATCTGTAGAGAAGATTGACAGCACAGATGAATTTGGCTGATTTTTGGTCTTCACTGGGCTCGTAATTATTTCAAGTATTGCTGGGGAAAGGGAGATCAGAAACCACCCAGACTCAGGGAAGCCGACCCCCATGGAAGGGGACACATCTTTCCACAAGAGGCCACACAGTCAGGCTACACCCAGCCCCTCAGGGACATCTCCATGCACACAGCCATGCCTGGCCTGCACATCCGTGGTCCCTCCAAAGGGGTGGTGCTCCCCAGGGAAGTGATGGAGCCATCATCCCTGGAAGAATTCATAGAACATGTGCACGTGGCACTTTGGGGTATGGCGCACGTGGCACTTTGGGGTATGGTGCAGTGGGCGTGGTGGTGACAGGCCAAAGGCTGGACTGGATGGTCTGGGAGGTCTTTTCCAACCTTGATTAGCCTGTGATTCTATGATATCACCTCAAGTTTTTACTCCTAGCAACCAAAAGCAGCTCAGCCAGGCAGTGGGGCCAAGCTTGGCCTCCCCGCTGATTTGGACTGGGATGGGTGTGTCGTGCAAGGGGCAGGGAGTCCTCCAGCAAATTTCCTGACTGTTCCCTGTGAAGGACAGCCCAGATGTCCCACAGCAACCCCAGCTGTCCGTTGATATTGGGAGCCACGGGATAAAGGTCCAGAATTAGCTGGGAAAGTGTGAATGCCATGGAAACAACAGGTAAACCCAAGGCATGCAGCCCTTCCCGGGAATCGGTGTGCAAGGCTTTCCCCAAGCCCGTGTGTTTCCCAGCAGTCTTTTTGCAGCTGGAGAACTGTAATGTCCTTTTCCAAGACTGTTCAGCCCTTCCGGTTTCTTGTCAGAATTGTTCCTGTAAAATCATCAGTCACTTTGGTTTGACTGAAGGGCAGAGAGAGAATGTAGGAGTAAATGTTAAAATAAAACCGGAACAAAAGCTGGGGGTTGTTTATAAGCAAATAGAATCATAAAATTATAGGATCATAGAATGGTTTGAGTTGGAAGGGACTTTAAATCTCACCTTGTTCCAACCCTCTGCCATGGGCAGGGACATCTTCCACTAGATCCAGGTTGCTCCAAGCCCCATCCAACCTGGCCTTGGGCAATTCCAGAGCTGGGGCAGCCACAGCTTCTCTGGATAATAAAGTAGGAGGTGATCCAGAGGCTGGTAATCACAGGAGACAACTTTCCATTGATGACATCAGGGCAGAGTGCCAACAGCTCTGGCCCCTGGAGATGCAAATGCTTCAGGAAGGATTCAGGTCCTGCTGAGCAGAGGTTTGTTCAGGGAAGGGTGTAGCCCCAGGAGTGGGAGGAGAAGACCTTCCTCCTCATGTTTCAGATTTTTAAAAATCAAAACACAGAAAGTTCCAGAAAACAACGACCCTGCAGCGGGCTGAAGCTGATGTGTCTTTTTCTAACACATGGAGCTTTTGTGAAATGAAATCCCTGGCCTGAAACCTGGAGGCATCGCTTACTTTTAACTTTTACTTTATTCAGGCAAGCCTCCAGCTGATGTGAGAGAGCACTGGGTCATATTAGGATTTGGCCCACAAGGGCGGAGGAGAGCCAAGCTCCGAATGTCACACAAACATATTAACTGGAGACTTGGCTTTCTCCAAGATCCCAGGGACGGAACAGGGCCGTGATCTGGTCTTCTGTGAGGCATATAAGGAGGTTAAACTTGTCCTGCCTAGAGCATTAAGAGAGCAGGATCCAAACATCTGCACAACCATCTGTATCATCTCTTCCTCCTCCCGGAGATGTTTGGAACACAGTCTGTTCTGTGTGACAGGTAGAAACGAGCTTAAAAACTGCTTAACCTGTTCCTTGTGGGTGAAAAAAATTCAGAAATCAACCCCTGAGTTGTTCATGCTGAAGTGGAAAGCGTGTTCTCGCTGCTGCTGAGGTATGAAGAGGGCATATTGTTCATTTAAACCACACTCTATAGTTTTTGCAGCAGTAAAGTATTTTTGAAAGTTTACAGCTGTAGGAGAAATTCCCTGGAGCTTATCCGTCAGTTTTCTGCCAATCAGAAAGCTGAAGGCACTCCGGTTTGGGCTCCAAAAGTGACATTTTAGTGTTACACGTCTGAAATGTGGAGCGGTTTTGAGAGAGCATCCTGACAGGTTTGGAACTCCAAAGAAATGATTTTCTGGTGCCAAGCTACACAGTCTGGGAAACGCTGCACGCCACACTCGCTCCCTGTGCCTCTGCCAGAACCCAAAATACAGATTCAAAAAAGAGCAAGAAGCATGGCTCAGGGCTCTGGTTTGCGAATGCATTTCAAGCAGGAGCTCTCTCTAATATTTAATATATTAACTGCTCTCTCGGCCATAAAATTCGGTATAAGAGGAGGTCCATGTTCAAGTAGATCACGTAGCAACGCCACGGAGAAAGGGAGAGACGCTGCAGGAAAGAAAACGGCCCAGGTTGACCAGAAAAACATCTCCAGTGTAGAGGAAACGGTAAAACTTGGGCCAATCCACTGTAAGCCCATTAATTTATAAATTTAAAAGTTGTTTCACAGTGGTTTCTGAGAGGGAAAACATGGGCATCTGAGAAGGTGTGGATGCTAAAGCATTGATGTGGGAGCCATTCTTCAGGGAACAAGAGTGCCAGGCCGTGCCTGTCTCCACGAAATGGTCAGAAAGAGGAGACTGAAAGACCTTTAGAATTATTGCTTCAAAATAACCCCAAAAGAATGGTTATGGGATGGGGAAAAAAAAGAAAATACATTTGATTTCTCAGTATTATTTTATTTAAGTAGAGCAGAGAACAGCTGGGAGAGAAACAGGCCACATTTTTGGTCTTAATTAATGGTTTTAATATGCTCTTTAATGGGATGATAAGAACAGAGCATCTTTTAATTAAGGCCTGGGGTGAATCCGTTTGCAATAACTTATTTTAGCTGGTTAGAGCAGGAGCTGCACTGCCACAGGCAGGTTCATCCAGAGGAATATCCCTGGAACGTGATTGCTTCAGCCCTAGTTAGGGTTGGAAAAGGCTCCTTGCAGGGAGACAGCTCCGATGTGGTTCTCATGTCTCTCCTGAAGTGCCCTGCCAGGACACCGGGGGAGAGGATCTCTGAGCTCAGCCCCTTCTGAGGTCCTTGAATGTGGGAAGCTTAATATTTTCGAACACTCTGTCATGGATTCGATGACTTTGGCCCAGCACCTTCTGTTTATTGTTAATGAAAGTCAATAGAAGTGTGGAAAAGTACAAAATGTCAACCTATGACCTTGTGAAATCCATGGCAGGAGAGAGCAAAGAAAGAAAACCACCCTTTGGTACGCGCTTTGTCCCTCCTGCCGTGTTGGGATCCAGAAGTAAAAAGCTTTTCTCAGGACTGGGGCTTAGTAAGTGAGGAATTTTGTCTCTCCTTATTTTCCTTGCAGTTAGTTAAATCCTTAGGCTCCTGTTAACGCTGAACTCCAAGTTGATTTTTGTGCTAAAATGCTGAAACCTAATTTTCGTTTAACAATTTTCTCCTGGAGGCCAACATCAAATTAGTGTGTTTTCCACTGGCAGCCCCCAGTAATTTGGTAGGCAGGAGGCTCACACATACTTAAGTTATTCAATACATTTTGTTTTACTCTGTACAAGAAACCCAGTCAGAAAAGGCTGATTTATGATATTCCTCAGGTTTCCTGTTACTTTAAACCACCAACATCCTATGGCCAAGCCCTTCCCAGGCAGCCAGCACATCTGGCCCAGAGTGCTTCTGTCACCTATGGCCAAAATGCCATATTTATAATCAAGTCATCATAGAAAAGAAAGAATTGATTGTGATGAAAAAGAGAAAAAAAATGGAAATCTAAAAAGGCAAAGTTATCAGTGGATATTTGTAAATATGTTCGGGTGGGTTTTTTTCCAAACACACAACCCAGACAAAGAGGAGCCCGTAGCACACTGAGCAGGAAGGTTAGCTATGTGCAATCATCTCTTCTGGCCTAATTATAAATTATTGAAAGCTTTGATTTTCCCGTTTCGCTCATTTTTAATGTCTGTTTTGTTTTCCATTTGTACAGACAACCCACCCCTGGCTGAAGCCAAAGCTCCATGGTCCATGTGAAATCTCACCTGCAATTCTGCAACTGCCTGGAGAGAAGTGAGTCTGCTCCTCACCAAATGTATTTTAGCTGCTCTCCTCAGGGATTTCAGGCTTTTGCAGTCCCTGGGTCTGGGTTGTATCTGTGTATCTGTCTGTCAAATGGGATCAATGAGCCAAACTCTCCCTAAATATTAACTTCCTACATGTTTCATAAAATAGTTGGAGGCAGAAATTTGGCTTAATGTCCTCCTTAAAGGGAAAGCTGGATTGCCTGTCTGTGCCGTAAAAATCGTACACAAATCCACAGGGCATCAAATGAGACTCACAGCAAAAATCCTTAATTTTTCTCATAATACAGGTTTCAAATACGTTGGATAATAAAGGGAGTGAAAGACTTGCAATGCTCAGGCTGGTCCAGGCTGTGAAATCAGGCAGCAGTTTGGGGCTGCAGGACATCTAAACTGGCATGAGCAGAGATTTGTGTGTACCCCAAAAGGGCACAGGCAAAGCTGCATTTTCTTCTCCGGAAGATGCCTTTTACACAGATTCATTTTTAATAAGAGAGTCATAAAAGAAACCTATAGATGATAACGAACAGAGGCTCAGCTGTGTCAAACCCTGGAATGCTGCTATGGAAATGGGAAAAGCTGCAGAGGTTGAACATCTTTGAAAATCTGATCACTGAGTATTTCTAGTCAGCTTTCTCTGCCAAAGGAAAATGAAATTTTCCAAGTCTATGCCAGACTCTGACGTTCATGAGCAGTTCCTCAAGTAGGTTTGGATGATGTAACCAATAATCATGAATCCCTCCTCCACTTTCTAAATTACATCTGGTTGAGATGAATTTTTATGCGGATAACACAACCAAAATCTGAAAGACTCTCTGCTAAACCTTATTATGCAGTTGCATTATGACATATAAAACTCAGGACGAAGGAATTCTGACCTGTGAGGGTGGGTGGGCCCTGGCACAGGGTGCCCAGAGAAGCTGTGGCTGCCCCTGGATCCCTGGAAGTGTCCAAGGACAGGCTGGATGGAGCTTGGAGCACCCTGGGACAGTGGAAGGCGTCCCATGGCAGGGGGTGGAACAAGATGAGTTTCAGTTCCCTTCCCACCCAAACCACTCCGGCATTCTAAATGCAGAAAATTATTTAAGCATTTGTTTAACTTCAGGCAAACGGTTTAAACCTGTCTTTGAGCTTCAGATTTGTGCCTGGGAGTTGTCAAAACAGCATCCACCTGGTTTGGTGCTCACTCAAGGAGGTGATGTTTGCATGACCATCAAAGCTCTGAGCAGCTCTCGGTGACAGCAGCGCCTCTCATTGCTTTTTTGGCAGGAATTTCGCAAGTCCCTCCCAGCAGGATTAGATCACAGCCAGTCCCAGCTCAGCTGCGTATTTGCTGGCTGAACAAAGCGGATGGAATGGGGCTCGTGGCCGTGCCCGTGGCAGAGCCGAGCACTTGCCGGGCTCTGGGGGTGGTTCCAAGGGTGCACAGCACTCCACCAGCCCCTGCACCCCAGCTTTTGCCCCCCGCCCAAAACGGCATCCCAGCAAATATTCCTGGTGCTGCCCTCATTACCCCAAAGCAGGAAGGCAAATTCATTCACATCTTAAGTAGCAATACCAGAAACAGAATTTGTACAATAGAAAAGAATTTGTTCGAAGCAAGGAGCCAGCTGCTTATTTGTGTACAGTTCTGAGTCAGGCATCTTCACCTTGACATCAAAAGCCAATTTTGGCAAACAAGGTTTTGTTTTATATCAAAGTGCCCGATCATGTGGGTTTTCTCAGCTATTTCAATAGCTTTGAGAAATGCAGTCTCTGATATCTCACTGCACCAAACATAACTTTTCCCTACGTAAGACAAAGTTTTATTGTTCTTCTATGATATGGGAGTGCTCAAAATTTTGCTTTTAAAAGGTAAAGACAAAGTGAAAACAGATGACCAAAATTAATTGGGAAGATGGGTGACTTCACGAAACAAGGATTTAGGTGGTGATTCCACAAGCAGCAGTATTTGTGCTGTGTGTTGATAATTCATTTACAAGTCTATTTTTGAGGTGAATTCCCTCCAGTGTCCCAGTTCTCCCCCTGTGGGGTCATTTCATCTCTCTCCTTAAGGAAAATACATGTTCAGGAGCAATGAGGGATTCAGATATTGCTGTAATGCACAGCTGGAAAGAACCCAAATAAAGTTTTTCCTCAAGTTATTTAGGCTTCCATTTAGCTCAGCAAAATGACAAAGGGGAGGTGGAGTGAACCACTACAGGACCTATATTATTCACTTTTCTCTTAGGCCATGTGACCCCATAAATGGGTGGAGGAATAAGCAAGAAGAAAAACCTCAAATGGACTGTCCTGGGTACCTTTAGCCTTGGAGCCCAAACACACATTTCTATCTGTGAATTTCTAGGTGAGAATAAAATTAAATCCAAATTAACGATGCCATTTGTGGAGGAAGGAGGCTTTGTATTCTCTGCCTGTGCCCAGCCAGGCACTTACAGGTCCCTGGTAAACACAGAATGAGCATTTAAATACAAATATGGAGGTTACACACTCATGTTTAAAACTCACCTTGGTTTTTTGCTGGTAGAAGGTTCACTTTTAATGGAGAAGAGACCAGACAGTGAGGCCACGTTGTCCTGGACCCGGAGCTAAAGGGAAAACTGGGAGAGAAACTCAAAGCTACAGCCAGATGTGAAAGCCAGGAACATGGCCGTGACCACTCGGAGATATCAGGGTAAGAGGAACTTGACTTAGGGGGTCTAAAGAGAGTCTTATCAGCCAGGAGGGACTGATAGAGGAGGATTAATGGTGTTCAAATACTTCCTGGCAATGACCTTCCTGCAGCCATTCCTTTGCCTTCACAAGGGCTTTGTTGGCCCAACAACAGCAGGGATTATATTTTATTTAATTGTGATTTTACTTCTTCCTCTTATCAAAGGATTTGAAGCAAATCAGAGCTGGTGGCAGTTCTTGGATCGCCCATAAAAAACGGCACAAGAAAGCAATAATTCTTTGAGATTTCTGCAATAGAATCTGATTTTTATGGCACTGATTTCCTGACACTACAGCAATAAATCTGGCCCTTAGTTTATGAATCTTAGTTTATTAATCTGGCCCTTCGTGTTCAATAAACACTTTCAGAAATCAAGGCTGGACACTGACATTAATTAGATTATTAATTATTTATTTAGAGGATTCTCTTCCTTTGCCTTCATATGACAGATCGATGTAAAAGTGTGTAAAATTCAAGAACATGGAAGAAATTCCAGAAAGTGTTGCATGGAATTAAAGATTTCTGACTGGAATCTGTGCTTTGGCCAGGGCCATTGAGTGTCAGCATCAGCTTCACCTTTAAAGGAGGTTGGAGCGAGGAGGAATTTGGTTTCTTCTCAAAAGTAACAAGTGGAAACAGCCTCACGTTGTGCCAGGAGAGGTTTAGGTTGGATATTAGGGAAAATTTCTTGATTGAAAAGCTTGTTAAGCACTGGAAAATGCTGCCCAGGGCAGTGCTTGAGTCACCATTCCTGGGTGGGATTTATGACATGTGGATGTGTCACCTGAGGACATGGGTTAGTGCTGGGATAATGGATGGGCTCAATGATCTTAGAGATCTTTCCCAACCTAAATGATCCCAAAATTCTAAATTCTCAATTTTCCCTGCTTTTCTTACTTTTTTTTTTTCCTCTTGTATGATTTTATCCCTTTCATTTTTTTACTTCCAATAATCCCAATGGAAAAAAATCCAAACCAAACCAAACCAAAAAAAGAACAGAAAAAGCAGAAAAGAAAAACCTTCTTTGGAAATATTTGAAATATTCTCCACTGGAAAAAGAATATCCTTTAAGAGATGGATACTCATGCAAACGTATTGCTGCCTGGCACAACAAAACCAGCCTGGATCCACGGGCATGACTTCAGGTGGCATCGTGGGGAGGCAGCAGGAATTCCGAGGGGATTCACAGACCAGGTTTGAACCTCTAGGGATGAGGGTTCCAGGCTGGGCTCCGGTTGGGAAGGAAAATAATAAATCTGGGAAAATCGGTGTGGTGGTCTCATTAGCACTCGTTACAGAAATCAGCCACACACTCGAGGCCGTTGGCAGCTTTTTGGTGGATAAATCCAGGGCTGGAAAAACAACGTTTACTGCAGGTTAGGCTTGGGGAGCATTGGAAGGGGGAGAAGTTTGCACAAAGCCCGGCTGTGCCCAGGCCAGTGTTAACATTCTCTTTACTTCCATTTGCTCAGAGTTCGCTCACATATTTGGATCAAAATCATTTCAGAGTTCTTTCTCTTTTTTTAAAAAAAGAGGGAGTAAGAAAGAGAGAGACAGGTTTTGAATTGTAAAACATGTAACAGAGCCCATTCCCAACAAGTTTTATTGCTGTTCAGAGAAATCCCCGAGGTGTATCTTTGAATTAGCTGAATTAGGAAAGATGTAAAACTAATCAGAGTGTTGCCATCCCGATACTCCTTTGTCTGAAACACAGGAGCTTTATCTTCTGGTCAAATCATTATAAATAACTTTTTATAAAGGACTAATAAATCAAGTGGTTTGCATTTCTTGAAAGATTTTTTTTTTTCCCAATTAAACAACCTCAGCAAATTGCATTTATAAAAAGTTCCCTGGGTTTCCTATGCATTTTGCAGTGCAGTTTGCTACCCCCCACATCTGAGCAGAGCAGGGGGAATGGATGTGTGCAGGTATCCCCCCTCTCCCTCCCAGGGGAGTCTCAAATGAGCCAAATATTCAGCCGATGTAAATCAGTGTTGTTCCAGATCCTTCTGGACATGATATCGTGTATTAAATCACCAGGCAGCCCTCCAGAGCCCGCCCATCCCCGGCCTGGCTGAGGCTGCAGCTAAAGCCTGGGCTGCTCAGGAGCTCGTACCCAGCAGCCTCGAAGGATTAATTAGGGCTGATATTTATTTCTTTTGATACGAAACCCAGATGTGTGCAGCTAAGCCAAAAAGCAGAGGGAGAGCCATCCTGCTTTTTTCTTTTTTTTTCTTTTTTTTTTCCCAGCAGACAGAGGAAAAGCAGTGTTGCCCACCCAGAATTAACGAACAGGAGCAAATAATTATCAGCACGGAACAATTTGGGGTTTCACAATTTGTTGAGCCACTTTACCTGCCTGATTATGAACTAATTCAGACAAGCTCCACTTTTATTTTGTTATCAAATGTTTTAAATATATGTATGAGCGCTGATTTATTCTTCTGGAAGCTGGGAAGAAAAATGTGGAGGGAATACTCTCACATTCCACAGCCATAGAAATAAATCAGCTTGGATTTCACTCTAAGCACACGTTCTTCAATAGGTTATAGAAATACCTGACCATTCATTGAGGAGTTTTCTTTCAAATTAATTATTAAGCCTGGAAAACAGACAGTGAAAACACTTCAAATGATGAGCAAGTGCAGTACCACCTTTGGTTCCCACAATGGAAAGGGCATCTCCATCAGGAAAATGTAACTCAGCTTTAGAGAAGTGTTACACTCAGAGCATTTTCACTTCGAGTGCCTCGGGCACCACTTTGGCAATGTTATTTCACTCCGAATATTCCCAAAATTGAAGTAGGATCAGCTGATTTCACATGAACCACATGGAGCACTTTCATGCTTGTGCAGCATTTCTCTGTCAGCCTTTTCTTTCAGTGGGAAAAATGATCCAGTCCCATAGACATCAGTTTGATTTCTTCATTATTGAAAGAAAAAGAGCAAAAAGGAGTGTTTCCAACCTTTAAACACAACCTAATTTTGGTGTATTGAAGTTATTCATTCCCAGCCTGTAATTCCCCTTCTTTTCCAGTGATAAGATGTAAGCAGTAATTCTCTAAGGAGTAGGGATCACCCAAAAAATATTATTGAAAAGAAACACAGAAAGTTCAGACTTTTATATCATTTCTCCCCTTATTCCATTGCAAAGAAAACTCTGAACGCTTTCAAAATAACAATTCAATATTTTTCCTAACAATTTCTATTTGCTCTTTTTTGTGTACCTGAGTATTGATTTCCAGTAATGAAACTCCCACTGATTTCACTGAGTTTTGGATTAAATTCCTGGGCAAGATTTGAGCCAGTGATGTAATGATACAAAACTGGAGAGCCCATTCCTTTTCCCTGACGCAGCCAGCACATTATACTGGAGAAATGCAACATTTTTCCCATCTGAATAATTCCTATAGAAATCTAAGGAGCCTAATTTTTCTCTCTTTGTCACTGATTGCATCAGTGTATTTTACAGCATCTTCAAAAATTTAGTTTGCAAGGAAAAGAATGGGTTGGAAAACAGCAGACCCACTTTTCCCTCTCTTTTTAATTTTTTTTTTAATGTTTCTGATGTTTTTTTCCAGGGGATGGGATTTTGCATCGTTTCCCAGAGCATTTCCCCGCTTCTTTGCAGCTCGTTAAGCTCCGGTTTTTGTTTTGCTTGGGGGTTTCTCAGCCCATCTATGGGGCATCTCCACACCTCAGAATCAGCTGAAAAAGCAAGGACGCTCTTTTTAGCTCCTCCAGTTGATGCAAGACACGTCGGGATCGGGGGAAAAGGGGGGAAAAAAGGCAAATCCGCTGTTTTTGGAGTGGGGAAGTGCTGCTGGAGGTGTCCTAGTCCTGCTCCCCGTCCATGTTCTGGAGAACATCAGCCAGGCTGAGCTGAGCCCTGGCCTCCAATCCCTCTCTGCTCCCCCCAGGTCTCTGCTCCGCTTAATCCTGTCAGAAAAGTCTCCAGCAAACATTTGTAATTGCAGGGAGAAAGAACACTGCTGTCTTTCTTTTTTCCTGACTTGACATCTATCAAATTTAGTTTAAGTGTTCCCCTGGGTCAGGCGAGTTGCTGAGCTATAAACTAAAAATAATTAAAATAAAATATTAAAAAAACCTCAAGCCTGCTTGCCAGGAGGGTATCGTTGGGAGTTAACAGCTCTCAATCATGGATTTCAGAGGGCTGGAGCAGCTGAAATAAGGCAGGCAGGCTTCATGCAGCAGAAAACTGAAATTCTTGCATATTTCGATGCTACAGGCTTGATTCCTGCACTTCAGAACAAAACTGGTTTCTGTAACAGGCGTTCAGAATCTAAATTATTCTTTTATTTAATACCGCAGTTAATGAAAATGTTACAGCCAAGAGGAAAGGCAGAGAAAGGTGGAAGGAATAGTCCTGCTCAGTATCCCAGATAATTAAAACCTCTCCCCGACAATCCTTCCAAGTCCCTTTCCCATACTATAAAAGATGGCTCTGCCAATTTATTGACCCCCAGCTGATGGATCAGCCATCCCCAAAATTGGAAATTCTGGTCACAATGACTTCAAGTTTGGCTGCAGCCCGCCCAGACAGACAGCATGTTCCCAGACTGGTCACATTCATAAATGTCATAAAAAACATACTTGTTCTCTGACATGCACAAAATAAAATCCTCCAACAAGACATCTCTAACCAGAAAGGCATGAAGGAAAAATCGCCGAGCACGTGGCAGGGAATGAAGGCTGCTCCGAGTGGTATTTTGACATTGGTGGAAGTAAAACCGAAATAAAACTTCTCCAGGCATAACTGGAGTATTGGCTTTATTATTTTTGTTATTCTTATAGCTCAGAGAAACCACGGTGGGGAAGAGTGGGGGGAAAAAAAAAAGAAATCAGTCAAAACACAGTTCAAACTTCTGGTGTGAGCTGTTGCAGTGTGAGTTGAAAGAGAAAAAAATGAAGTCAAGGATCACGTTCAGGGGATCTGAGGAGAATCAATCACTGAGAGGTGCACAATAAAAACCAAATCTTTGCATGCAGGCAAAGAATTAACCTGAGTTGTCTAAACGAGTCCATTTACACTTAATGATTTGCATCTCATTATGCATCTTCTGCGCTTTATAGAGTTATTTTTATCACTAGTGAAAAAAAATATAAGTTCATCTCATCTTTTTCATGTTATCATTGCTAGACACTCCTGGAAAAGGAAATTTTTTAGAAAAAAAAGGTGGCATTATCTGTGCTTTTATATTTCTTTCAAAAGTTGGTAAGTTCTTGTTTCTGTGAACACAAATATAACAGGATTCTCTATTTGCTGATGACAAAGCCAAAAAATTGAGAGGATTGCCCACACTTAACCTTCCAAAAGAGAAAATTGATCATTTCAAGCCCTGAAAAACAGGGATATTTTTTTTTTTTCTGAAGTGTGGCACTACAACTCGCTCTAAATCAAAACCAGACACAGCATCATTATTCTGTTCTTGTCAGAAACGCTGAATAACACTCTCCCCAACTTTAAACCGAGGCTGTCACCTCCAGAAGGATTGCACTCCTTGGATACAAATTCCTGCCCTGTTCCATGGGGCCAACTCCCTCGCAGAGGGGATGCCCCGGAGCGGAGGGAGCTACGCCCAGGGATGGTTTGGTCCACGGTTAGCCCAGGATTTGGGAATGAAATGTGCTCCAGAGCACAGACTGGAGGTGGCTGGGAATCTTCCAAGGCGCTTTTTTGGCGGGGTGTGACAGAATGGCGATTTGTTGAAACCATTCGCAAGGGAAGGTCTGTCTGAACAAAGCTGCTCCCAGCTCAGAGGGAAAAGCAAAAGCAGAGTAAGAACACAAAAAATAATTTGAAAGAGGGAAACAATGAGTGGTTAGAGAAACTGCCCCTTTCCAATAATCCTGGAGGAGAAGTTCAGGGCTCCGGCTTGACGCGACTCTTGCTTTTCTTGCTGCAAATGGCAATTTATGCAGAAGGTTTTTAGAACAAAATTACAAAGTCCAAGTGGAATAGAACAATAGAAGGGACATTTGCTCAGCCTGATCTCCAGAAGTGAACCATTCCTGGGCTCTTTTAAATTATGATTTTTGACCCATTTCTGAAGCCACGTTTAGTTCTTATTGCCAAGGAGTGCTAAAACACTACATAAAATCGGATTGATTGAAAATACCTGATCCAGCCACTAGGACATGATTAAACAACCAGTACCTGCAGGAAAATGTCTGTCAAACCCATTCTTCACTGGAAAATTGCTCCTTTTGTAAGTCAGTTTTTCATAAAATCTACCTAATTTTTGGTTTCACTTCTCCAAAAAGCTGAACACAACAAATCCAGATTATTTCATGGCTTGTAGGCAAAATGAGAAAGAAGAAACAATTGTCTACCAGAACTTATAAGAGCTGCCTCAAGGATGGATTTCCTGAGTGAGTTACCTTAGAATAAGGTAAAGGGACTTTAAAATAGTGCTGGAGAGGGTTTTCAGTGAGCAGATGCTGCTGTTTCACCTTTTTTATGGGAATAACAGAAAGTTTATGGTTCAGTCACGCCACGCTTGTTCTGCGGCCAGGAATTACGACCTGGCTGTCCTTTGCCACTCATTTCAGCGAGACGTTTTCTGTCCTCCGAGACTCTGCCGTCCAGTTCTGGAGAGGAGAAGGGAAATAAAAGCAGGCTGAAGTGAACATGCACATGGTAAAATCAGATTTGATGCGAGTGCACCTCTCGTGATAGCCGGGATAATTCCTCATTCTTGCGTCAGATCTGGTTTTGGTCTGGTGGAGGCTGAACTTTGGTCCTGATGTAAGTCAGGCAGTGAAGACCCAGGAGTTAGAGGGTTGGTCCCGCAAGGTGAGAGGATGGAGATCTTTGGTGGACACGCAGAAGTGAGATTTCACAGACCACGGAGGCTGCTGGACTCCTAGAAAAAAAAAAATTATAATAAACTAACGGCTGCAAATTTTGACTCGTTAACAAGCTGTAAGTAGCCACAGCCAGGTCTGGGACAAGTTTAACCCCTGGATCAGTCAAATGGGCCTGAAGCAATTTTTTATTCCATGGGAGCACCTGACCCTTGGTGGATGCTGTCACCAGTGTGGTGTTTGAGCACCTGAATGTTGTTACCCACATTGTGGCTCTCTCCCTCTTTGTGTCTCACATCCAGAGGAGGTAAAAGCCAGGAATTGCTGTCCCTCCGCATCCATGTGCAGAAAGAGAGGCAGATTTTAGGGTGTCCTTCCTGAAGAAACAGTCTATTTCCTTTCACCCCAATATTCCTTCTCCCCCTGTTCCTCCCTTACCCTTATCCAGGAGAAGGAGAAAACAGACAGAAAGAAAAGAAAAGAGAGAAATATGCTGCCTGGATTGGAAAAGTCATCTTTTCCCAGGAGCAGCGTAATAACGTTAATGGAAGGGAGAACGGGAAAGAGGAAATGTTTCGCTAACGTGGAGAATTTCTGGCCTGGGTTCTTTCTGAGGCCTGTTTGTCAGGGGGAAAAGGAAATTGGTGGCTGGATGAAATATGAGCTGATGCAGCTGCAATGCCTTTAAATACAAGCTTTTTTAGGCACACTGGTGCTTCAGTTTGGGGATATAAGCAGATGCTGAATGCCTTTCCCTACTTCACATGGGGCCTTTGCGTGCTGTGGTTTTAAGGCCAGTGTTCAGGTGATAAAAAAAAAAAAAAAAGAAGGAGGGGGGAATGAAATGTCATTTTTGGAGAGGCAAAAAATACTTCAGGCTCTTTGGCGTAAGTCATAAAGGGCTTTTTGTGCACGGGCAGTCAGTGCAGTGTCAAGAGAAATCACTTGCACAAGGTGGAGTAACACTATCTGAAATTAAATTCTGGCCTCCATTTACAAGTAACACTTTCAGGTTAAAAAAAAAAAAAAAAATAAAAGCTTTTTCTTCTCGAGTAATTGAGGAGAACTAAGAGACGCCCCCTCCTCTTCTCCAAAAACATCCCCTTGGTGTTCTTGCCATCCATAACGTGGCAGCACCAAGCACGAGGTGATTAGCAGAGTTCATCAGCCAGCCCTAACGAGCACACTTTGTACAGTGGGGTGAGAGCTGGCTGGAGGTTCAGGGCTGCTCTGATCTGAAAGGGTTGGAATTGAAAAGGTTTGAACTCTCGTGCTCCGGCTCTCCAGGCTCTTTGAGCCGGATTCCTATTTACACTAAGTTTCCTTAGCATAAAGGGGCCTTCAAGTGGGCATGCAGTGAAGGAATATTTCAAGGCAAGGAGCATGCAGAGCGGGCTCTGGCTCCCCTCCTCGCACCTTCCTTGGAACAAGCCCCTCACTGTTTTCCTGCGAGGGGGAAATGCCAGATGTAGCTCCAGTCCGAGGTGGAGGAGAAAGGTTCCGGCTCTCAGGCCTGTTGAAGCCCTTTTGCAGTGCACTGCCACAGCTCTAGGACCTAAATAATTACTTAGGAGGGGTTTTTTGTTTCTCAATTTGCTTTTTATTCCTCCTCCTGAAGGCCCCATTTCTTCCTCTTTCTCCATTCAAAAGTCATCTCGAGTTGGTTGTCCAAGGTGGAAGCTGTGCTGAAATGCTCTGGAGATATCATTGAAATATAAATAGCAAATAAATGATTAAAAATAGTTTGTCCTCTTGAATGGTTGCTTTAGAATTTAAGGATTATTCCTGACTTAGGAGACCTCCTTGGCTCGGTCCTGGTGGGACATTTAATTTATTTTTAAGTGCCAGTCCATGTTCCTCACTCCTAAGGAAATTAAGGCACATTAAACACACTGCAAAATCTGGCTTTTTGTCCAAAGACAGTCATGGGCTTTTCTGTGACAATATTTATGAACTAAGACTCTCATCCAGTCCCCCAAAGTCCCCGAAGAAAATGTCTCTTACTATTTATACCTGCTCCTTTGCCAAGCAAAGATCTTTCAGTCCATAGAATAATCTCCCAAAAGATGTATTGGAAACCTGGTTTGGCCAGTTCAGTGTAGCTGAACTGATTAATGTAGGTGGTTGTCATTTTTAGAACTAATTATTTTTAACAGAAAAGGTCTTCTTTAACCCCCCAAAACTTTCAATACTTTCTTTCTTTCCACATTTTCATAATTTCTATTGAAGGGTTTTGGTATAACTTGCTTACCAAAAATATCCCAATATTTCATTTTAATCCAATAACCGTTTCGGAACGAACATGAATCTGTTTCAAAGCATTATGAGTTTGAAAGGATCTATTCTGACCTCAGAATATTGAAACTCCGAGTAATTGCAAACACAGGTTTTCAACAATCAAGTTTATTTTCTCTGCAGCAAACCCCACCCATGTGCCTGCAGGGAATAGCTGCATTTGCCAAATCCAACTTTTGGTGCACAGAAGAAGTGGGACATATAAATAGAAAGTGTAAGCTTTTGGATATACAAAATGGGGTTGTAATTTAAGGCCTCCCAGCCGGTGGCAACAATTGTCCATGTCTTGTGGGGTGTCAATTTTCCCTCTTCTCTTTATTTGGCTCAGCAAGTCGCCTCCTGCAATCCCAGTTTAAAGTCTTGGCTTGTGCGTCCTCCGTCTCCCGTCTCACGTGGAGCCGCGGTCATCGCTGGGAGCTGCAGGATGCTGTCCACTAATCCCATGCTGCAGTCTCCAGGCCTGCGGTGGGATATGAAAAAAAAAAAAAAAAATTATTTTTTTTTTAAAAAAAGAATTTTTTTTAAAAAAAGCTTTCCTAAATGATATCCCAAATTACACATTATTTCACTTGACAAACAAAACCCCTTCTGTGGTCGGCAGAATGCATCGTGTACATCGTAATTTTGACAGTGAGTTCTGAGGCCGAACTGGCTCTTGAAATAATTTCCCTGTGTACGCAGAGCTGTTCCAGTTCAGTGCGAGCATATGGCAAACACAGAAACTGCACTGCCTGGTGCCAGGGCATGACCAAAATCTATAATAATGTTGTTTACTCTCACCAGCTCTGCGAGGAAGAATGTAGCCTCATGCACTGGAACGACCTCAGAGCAGTCACACTTTTGCTTTGTCAATAATTTACCCAAAAACACTCATTTTCCCTTTGAAACATAAGGACTTGCAGCAGCAGAGAAAAACTCTTCTATAGGGAGTCTCCTGGAGAAATCCTCAGGAAATTCTCTCCATGACGTTGGTGAGAGTGGAGGGAGGCAAACCAAGCTTTTGGAGCACCCTTGGCTTACTCCCCTTTTGTTGTCATTTCTGATAAAAATCAGACTATTCCGAAGTCTTTACAGACAGAGCTCTGCCAGCTTCCGTCTCCTGCGAAATTGGCCCTTCCTGAGCGCTGCCAGGATGGAACAAATTTCGGCATCTCAGCGCCGCGTGGTCTGGCACTGGAGGCTGAGGTGGTTGGCCACTCCTCTGCAGGAGGTTGTAACACCCCGTGCTCAGGAGGGTTTTCCTCCACACTTTTGTCAGGCACTAAAGCTGCCCTAAAGCCGAGGAGCCACGGGACAGTGCAGTCTTTGAAATGCTGGGGGAAAAAACAAACTCGACTGGCTGCCTTCGGAAACTCCAGCGCTCGCAGGAAAAACATCCCTCTTCCCAGCCAAAATCAGAGTGCCAGCAGGAGGAGAGTCCTCATTTCACTTGGGTTTGAAACATCAGGAAAGAAGAGGGACAGCCTGAAGGGATGGGATGTCCTAAATAAATATCTGTGTTGGGAACAGGAGTCAAGGAATTTGAGTGACTTTTGGCGATTTATTGAATAGCTCAGATAAATTTGCAGATAAGATTGCTAAAACTGATGCCACAAATGTTCAGGAGATTCCATGGAAAAGACAACGCATAAAGTGGTTTCCCAGTTGCCTAAAAAGCACCTGAACATGGACTCCAAGCATCAAAGAGTCTGTGAGGAGCTGAGCTGCGCTAACTCCAGGCACTGAGGAACAGGACTCTGCATCTGAGAGCGCATTGCTTAAAATCAGCATTGCCTCTGCTGCAGACAGTGTTTGCACAGGGCTGAAGCAGGAGAACCTATTGGCGGAATCATAAATATTTATTTATGAAGGAAGAGAACGTCACTAATTTACTTTTCCTCCTTTTTACGGTTCCTAATTCACGGTGTCCTCTCCCATTTCTGAGTCATCAGAGCCACCAGAAAAAACCTGATAAAAACTTGAGAAACCAATAAATGCGGTACCCAAATAGAAATGAGATATTTTTCCAGCAGTTAAAACTCAATTACAGTCAAGTCACATGTTCACCCCACTCAATAGCTCATAAAATGGGCAATGAACTCACCAGGTGCTCAAGCAAGGGATGGATGAGAGAAGGTATCAGGGGGTGGAACACTGCAGGGGCTGAAACCTTTGGGATTTACTACCTGAGGTTCAGCCTGAGCCTTGATTGTCTCTGGGATGAGGCAGAGCTTTTTTAGACCAATAAGCCCAGCTGGGGTCTGTCTGGAAACCAGAGCATCCACAAATGTCGGGAGTTAATTTTGACTTAGGAAAAGGTAGATGTCATATGGGCATGGAAACATCCCAGGGAAATCCAAGGGTTTAGCCTCCAGCAGTTCCACGCATTAGGAAAAAAAAAAAAATCAGTTGAAAATAGACATTTACCAATTTGCCTGAAGCAGAATTTATAAATCTTTGCAGCCATCACACTGCTGATGACTCCTCGCAGGAACGGGGGAAGCTATCCATGTTTATGGGCCGAGATATTCACAAGAGCAAAATTCCAAAAGTAAGGAAGACACTGAAAGCTCCTCATTTCAAAGAGCTTTGGGCCACATTGGCAGGTACCATAAGCAAAATCCCAGTGAGCAGGTTTTGCTGGAGGCACTGGAGCATGGGAGGATCCACATCCCACCATTCTGCTCCTCTTGGAGCAAACCCAAACGTGGAGATTTCCACCCCCAGCCCCTCAAAGGATTGCTCAACGTTTAGTTTTGATTTCTGTGTGTGATTCGTGCCTGGCTGGGTCAGGGCCACTACTAATAACAGAAATGCAGGCATCAGCATGGATCATGGCCCTTCTTATCCTTTGGGGTTTTTCTTCCTACTTTTCCTTCCTTTTTTTTTTTTTTTTCCCTGAATACACAATATTTAAAGCATAAGATTCTGTTATTTTCTAGAGGTTCACACTTTTACTGACATCAGGTTCTCTATTCTTTTAGCTCAGACCTCTATAATATTGTACAATTTTAGCTCAGACCTCTACAATATTTCCATTAGTCAGGTCTTGCAGTGTTTTTATTTTTCTTTTGCAAATCCAAGGGTTTGCAGCAAAGAGATGTTTCCAGCAATTCTGAACTTCATATTTGAAAGCTAAACCACACTTCACTCACTTGGATTTAAGATTTGTACCTCTGAGTTGAAGATTTACTCTTTCAATTTGTAACCTAAGATCCTTCTATCACCTCTCTGGGTGGGTCCAAGAGGATTTAAATTTTCTCCTCAGCGAAGAAAGCCCCAGTTTTACCAGCAAAAAAATTTCTAAAAAACAGGGGATAAAGGAGGATCTGATTCATTGCCTAACAATATGTTAAGTGAATAAATAACATCAATGAAGTGAATAGACTTAACAGAAAAATGCATCAAAGAATTGTTGTTTCTCTATCACTATGTGGTTATGCAGATAAACCTACAGCCACATTTAATCTTTCCAAAAGGTCAGTGAAATGATTCCCAATCTCTACTTTCACATGACTTGGCAGTTTTTAGTCCAGCTCTGAGGAGAAGCAGAGGTGCTGAAATACAGAAAGATAGGATATCCTCTGTGTGTCACTTTTCCTACTGGAAAGAGGAAATAAAGGAAATCTTGTAAGAAGTCCCATTCCCATGAGTCTTTCAGCTTCTTTATTCAGACCAAATGATCCTGGCTGGTTCAGATAAGGTTACCTTGGCTATTTACCCATTGTGAAGTAAATTATCAAAAGTCTTCAGGCTTGTCCATCATTAACAAAGGTTGGAAAATCCACTCTTTCCCATGCCAGGGTTAAGAAAACAATGTTAAAATCTATTTCAGGATCTAAGAGATGCACAGTTCAGCACCACAAGCTTTCTTGTAAAAAGATAATAAGTTTCTCTGCAGCTTTTCTATTTATCCATGCATTTGGCATGGAAGTTGTAGAAGTTACAGGGAAAATTTTTTCGGTAAGACATCCTGAAACCTTTAACAAATGAGCATCTTTTTATGGGGTGATTTTTCTCCTTGTTGTATTTAAATTGAACCTGGTGGCCTGCTTAGGGCAGGGCTTTGTCTCGGATGGACAGAATTCCTTATGAAGCCATGAACTCCCAGCCTTGCTGCTGAGAAATCCTGGTGCTGGAGAAGGGAATCACTGCTTGAGGGAAGTTAATTCCTCAGAGTCCTCTCATATCCTCCCAGACAGTCTGACCTGTCCCTTCAGCTGCATGAAACACCAGGCTGAGCTCCTACATCAAACCTCTTCCCATGCCTTAAGGTGTGCTCGACAAGAAGAGGGATCACGGCAGAGAACTGAGTTCCCCCAGCCCTGCCTGTAGCAGAGGCCCATGAAAATACCAGCACAAGATTTGTAGCATCACTTGGCGATTTTTCACTGCCCAGCTGTACCTCTGCGCTCAGGCACTCTTTGTTTATTGTGTGCCCTTCTAATCCTGGCACTGTCAAAGCCCGCCCCATTAAGTCGGCATTATTGGGATTTATTAGCTGTGCATGGCTAGCACAGTGTTATGACAGTTGGGATGAGATTAGGTTGCAGGTCAAGCTGCTCCATAGTCTGGAACATTTTCAGGTCTCTTTGGAGCTAAGCATGAGGTTCAGACTGAGGAAGTCCCAGAGGAGAAAGAAAGGGAGGAATGCGGTGCTTCTCCATCCTACACTCATGACGCCTCTGATAAATGGCAGGAGAAACCTCCTTCCTAGAAAGCAGAGGTGGAAAAATAAAAGCTATTTGATGGAGGTGGAGGCACAGAGCTCCTTCTCTCCGAACAAGAAGCTCCCAGGCTGAGGGAAAACACACTCACACTTTCCAGTTCACGCCTAATTTCAGACATAATATATGAGATCAAAACACCTTGGTGATCGAAAGTAGGCACTTCTTGCGTGTTTCTCATTTTTTTTCCACTTCACTGAAAACAGTTGGGGAGACGTTCAGACAGACTCCTTTCACACGCCAGAAATCCCAGCTACGTGCAGCAGAAATTTCAGAATTAGAGCAAAAACCTTCTCTGGTTTGCCAACTCCTGAGTGAATTCTTTTATTTTGCCGAGCAATTATCTCTTTGTTTGTCCAGGGGAATATCTCATAACTCCCCGCTCACAGAAAGGCACTGACCTCTGAACGAACCAAAAATAGCCCAGCAATAATTCCAACAAGCTGCTCAATATCTGCTTTGAAGGCCCTTTTGGATCCGAGGCATTACAACCCATCCCACCGTGACCAAGTGGAGCAGGACAAGGTGTGGAACGTTTCCCAGCAGGAAAATCAAGCGTTTGCTGGGCAGGAGGAAGGAGGGCTGAGGGTGCTCCCCCATCAGTCATCCAGATCTGCTGTCGTTCAGCGCTCACATCCAGTAAATTGTTCCAATCCAGTTGTGGTCGGGAGAAATATGCTCCGGATAATTCGCTGCAGCCTCCTGCCTGTGGACTCCACTGGGTGGAGTAGGGCCTTAATTGCATTTTTTTTCCTCTTTCTCTTCTTGCTCAAGTGAATTAATTTAGAAACACGATACAAGTTAATGATAAAATCCTTCACTAAACCACTGATGGCTAAGAGCTGCCTGGCTGGGATAGACAAATAGCCCGTGGAGCCTGGAATCCTT
Source organism: Callaeas wilsoni (assembly GCA_013398955.1). Classification (NCBI taxonomy): domain Eukaryota; kingdom Metazoa; phylum Chordata; class Aves; order Passeriformes; family Callaeidae; genus Callaeas; species Callaeas wilsoni. The sequence goes on along the minus strand of VWPU01001269.1, from coordinate 127,304 downwards.
TATGCTTCTACAAGGGCTCTAATGTGCCTAAATTATGCAATAATACAGCACAGAGATAAACGATTTCATGGCAAAAGCCTATGTATTAAACCCTTCCAAAGAGCAGCAGAGTGTGGCAGGCGAGATGATGAAAATAGCTGGGTTCTCTTCCAAGCTCTAAAGCTGAATTTCTGCACAACTGGCGCTGGGCATTTGGCCCCAGTGAATCCCAGTTCCTTCCTCCCCTTCTCTCTGTCAGCTCCATGCTCCTGCTCTGCTTCCTGCCTCTGAAGAATAAGCTACAGCTTTATTCTTAGCCCATATTTTTATTATCACCTAAATAACGCGGCTTTGATCTCAGTAATGATTTCAGATGGTCTTGTAATAATTAATTAAAAATAGCTTGAGTGGTATTTTGACTGCCATCCAACCTAAATCCTTCTGCCTAATCTTCCCAATCTACCTGCTTTGGGTATATCCCAAGGAACTGAGTGCCAAAGATTAACCATAAACTGCGTGATATTTTTTTCCTACAGATTTAAAACTGTTTCCCTTAAAGGCAACCCTATTTTTTTTTTCCTTTAATGGGTAAGCAGCCTCATTAGTACCAGGTGATTCATTTAAAGCACAATTACACAGGGAATTCAGCTAATTGATTGGATAACCCTCGATTCCTTTGTAAAAACACAATCCTCAAACCTGAAGTGCTTGGACTTAGTGGTAGTCATGTACCGAGAAGTTTACTTTGAAAGCAAACGTTTAGGTTAATGGGATCCATATGATATAAATTCCTAATAACTTTTCCATGGGTGGGCTTATCGAACTGCTTATCATAACACCAGTCGGGCTGTTTCAAAGGAGCTTTCTTCTGAAACTTTCTGAAGACTTTTCTTTCACCCCAGATCTACAGAAAACTCCACTAACTCTCCATTGAGAAAATATTTGAGCTCCGTCTCAGGCCGTATTCAAAGGGATTCTTTTCCAAAGGGGTATTTATTAACCCTTTGCTGGCAGGACGAAGGGTTTGATAGAGGTGTGTGATTCTGGGAAGGGGAAAGGCTCTGATCAGGGGGGGTTTGTGGTGCTCCTGCTCTGGGGTCCGGGAGGCCGCAGTTATGGATAAAAGTGGTTGGGGCCTTGGACCAAACCTGGTTCGCTTGTCTGACACTAAAAGAAGAACTCAAGGTTAATTTGGTCTCACTCAAACCCAGGGAAGTCAAAGCTGACCTGTGTGGGTTTAATCAGCTCCACAGAGATTCAAACCACTATTTCTAATCACAGAGAGGAATAATCGAGGACAAATATCCCCTAAAGAGGCTTTGGGATATTTAGGAATCAGAGAACCAGGGTTACCTGCACTGTTTGAAGGTAAAATTTTCTATACAGAACCAAATCATCTTAGAAGGAAGCAGAGAAGCTGTTGCTATAATTTCCCAATTTTTAATATTTTTAAAAAATTAAATCCATTTACATCTGCTAAAAACATATTAGGGGAAACTTAATCCTCTCTTCTTCCTGAATTATACTAATGCTGATTTTATACTTCCCCCAATATAACTTCTTTTAACATAGAAAAGCATGAAAATAATTTTAAATAGCTAAACACAGCAGTAGAATTTTATATAAATACGTGTGTATTGGCAGTTATGGAGAGATCAAATATCCTGCTAATGTCTGGGAAAGAAGAGCTGCCAGAATGGTGGCAGGTATGAAAATGGCCAAGGCCTTCACTGAAGATGGCACAGCAATCCTACCATCACAGTTCCAGTATTTAATCAAAACAAACCCACGATCACTCAGCAGAGGAGGGGGACAGCATCCTAAAGCATGATCATACGGACAAAATTCCTGCTGGGATAACTGCACAAACTGAAAAAAGAGAAAAGATTAGAACCACTAACTGTGCTCACGTTTGGCATTGACCAATGGGGACATTAAAGTGATCTACAAGTCTGCGGGAAAGGGTGATCCAGAGTAGTTATTAAAAATGACCGAAATAAAGAGGAAGAAAGAGAATTGGAATGGTTCAGTCTGAAGGGGAAAAGACAGATTATGTTTCAAGCAGAAATTCAGAGAAAGACCCACTCGCTTCCAAGAGTTTCCAGTGGTGCACAGAGCTCACACCATCCATGAGAAATCAATCATAGTAAACACAGATCCTGTGGGAGATTTTGGCACAATTTAACCCAAAGATCTGTGATTCTTTGACAACCAAAAAAAAAAAAGGGGGAAAAGTAATTGAACCATATTTTGAGACTCGAGTGCGAAGTGTGGAATTGAATTTAGAAACATAATTTTACGCTAGAAGGTTCTAGTATTCACTATCACCCTTGCCTGCAATGTTTGGCCCTGTCCTCAAAGCTTGCACAGTGGGGTTTTTAAGCCCTTAATCAGTTGCCCCACGCAACCAATGTCTAAAACAGTTCCATTTCACTGCTGCAAACGCTCTCCGTCCAAAATATTATTGCAAAGAGGTGCATTTGTGAGCACTGTGTCCCGTTACAGCAGGAGGGATAATGGTCTGGCACATCAGGAGCCCTCCAGGGTGGTGAGAGGCCAGTGCAGGAGCCCGGCGTGTTGATGTACGGGGTTTCCAAACATTAATTAATGCGGAAGGGAAGTCAACACTGGAAAATCTTGTTCTTGGTCGTGGTGGGACAGCTGGACACTTCATAACTCTGTCAATTAATGTGCTACAGACACTGGGCTCCTCAGAGGGGAATGCCAGCTTGGGGCTGGGCGTGTCACAGGAAGAGATTTGGGTTGGTTGGCAGGGAAGTGTGGGAGATGCCTGCAGGTTTCTTGTCAGCACTTTGCCCAGGCCAGAGCAGGCGCGTTAAATCATGGGATGCGAAGCCACGTGTGGACATGCACAGATGGGAAAATAAAATACCGAAAGCTCTACAGCCCTGTCCTTCAGACCACCACAGGGTTTTTTCCCTCTTTCCAGAGAGATGAAACCCTCTGTTTAATGAGAAGAACCTATTGAACCTCACCATCCTGAAGGCCAAAGCCTTTAAAAAAAAAAAAAAAATTAGGTTGGGATTGCAAAGTCTCAGAGACCGAATTATCCTGGAATCCGGCCTCTAGGAGGCCTCAGAAGTAACCAGAACTGTGTACAAGCTGCGATCTCTCATCGCTGGGCTGCGAGATTATTGTGTTAGAGGCTTAACAGGCTTCAAAAAGCGGGGCTGGGGCGGCAGTGAAAGAGCGAACGGTGTTTATTGAGCAATAAAAAAACATTACATTGCATGGCTCAGCCAAAGTGCCCTACAGAAGCAAATCCCCGTGCCTTATAATACGGGGTGCAATAAATGCTAATACTATAAAGGGGGCTGTTGGAAGGCAGCGGCAGGGCCCTATCAGGGTGTAATCAAGGCCCCTGTTAAATTAGCATCGCCCTGCTCTCGCTGCTTTATTGCGTGATGGGAGCGAGCCCGGGGGGCGAGCCCGGCTCCGGAGGGGTTCGTTCACCTCCTGCACGGCTGCACTCTGCTTACCCTCTCCCAGGGACAGCTCTCCGAGGCCAAGGGTTAGGTTTCCTTCCAAGGATTAAGCGGGAGGCTCATGTCAACAAGGTGGTCGTGGAGATAGAGACAGAGCAGGAAGGACCCGTGAGGCCAGCGGAGAAAGATCCAACAATTTCAAGGCAGCAGATTAATCCTGATAATACAGCATTGGGCCGTTCCTTTCCCCCTGGTTGGGTCAAGTTCCCTTAGCAACCACAAACCCTGTCATTAATAAAATTAAAAAACTCCACCGTAATTTTCAACCCCTGTGCCCTTTTCAGAGGCGAAAAGACAAATTGAATATAAAATGAAAGCCTTGCTTTTTGGCCTTTTTAAACCTTTTTTCCCTTTCCCGCCCATAATTCTGCATTGCTGACCTTCCTCCAGTCGCAGTCGTCTCGGGAACACACGGAACATATGGACCTGATTGTCCTATGGAGTGAGGAGGGCACAGGGACACCATTCCCACCGACCTTTCCCTACCAGGGCTGGGGGACATTAGTGACAGCATCTGCACAGCCCTACCTGGGCTGGGCTGCAGCGGCTTCTTCTTCAACCTTTGTCTGATATTCCAATTATTGTCGCGAGCGGAGCTGCCTTCCAGGGTTTCTTTGGAACAAAAAAAAGGAGGCCTTTTTATTCCTAACTGAATTTTTTGGCTAAAATTTGTATTTCTGCTAAGATGATTTAGTTGCTGGGTTCTGTGAAGAAGGAGAGGTTGGAAACCAAAGGGGAGAAAAATATGGGTATATATGAAGATGCTTCAACTTTCGGAAACCAGGAGTAACTGAAGAAGAGCTGTTAAAAATTGGAAAAGTGTTCGGTTTGGGGGTTTTGTCAGTAAACAAGAACATTTCTGTGGGAATTCAGGGGTTTTCAGCTGCTTACAAAAATCACTGGAGAACTCCCACACTCCAACCACCTCTTTTTCATTTTCTTCTGGTCATATAACACCAGGCTTCCATTTGCTGGAAATAAATGAGGAAGCCATGGGGTGTCCCTGCTCTTTTTATTCACGCAAATAATGCCATTAAAGTCCACAGGAGTTCTCGTATCCAGTGGGCAGGTGCTGACCCCAATTGTTTTAACAGTTCTTTTTGTTCACACCTCATATTCCAGCTAAAAAGTCTCATGGAGCTTGACAGAAGGCTTAACATCACGAGGCTGCCCAGTGATGGAATTGGTATTATGTATTTATGGTGCTTGGTTAACTTAAAAGAGGAGAAAATAATACAAGAAATCAAGTGTTGAGGGTAAACAGATGGCTGAAGTTTGGTGAGTCAGGCTTATACCAGCATATACTTCTCCAGAAACCATAATCAGCCAGTTTTTTCCCTCTGTGCCTCAGTTTCCCCACGTAAATTGTAAACTGGGATTTATCAAGCTTCACTTTCTCAACATGTACTCAGTGGTAAACTTCAGGTGATCAAAAGTAGGAGAGAAACCTACATTTTTTTTCCAAATAATTTGAAAATCAGTCCTTTTTGGTAAAAGATCTTTTTTCTGTCCTATTACCCATCTGCTACTCAGAGTAGCAATGTGGTGAATGATGCTGCACCCACAAATGCTGAAGATAAAACAGATGCGTGATGCACAGTGAGCGAGCTCTGTTCACTCACACAGTCCTATGCACCTCTTCAGAGTGATGTTTCAAACAGAATCGTGACCAGAAAATACTTCTGAAATATTTTAAATTTAATGAAATCTCTTCAGAGCTTCTGTAATTTTTTTCTTCGTCGTAACATACCCCACTGCCAGGAAGTTTTTTACTCTTCCAGGATGAACTCAAAAAGAAAAATAGATAAAACCATTTCCAAAATGCTATTTATTTTTTTCATAGAACGGTTTGGGTTGGAATTTGTGATTTATTTATATGATATTTATGTGATGCCAGCAGCAAGATAGTCCAGTCCAATGATCTTCCTCATGTCTTAAATCTTACAGTAGCCAACCTAACTGTGCTTCAGCTTAGAAAGAAACAAAAGTCTCCTCTAAGACCAGACTAAACATGAGAAATTGTAGAAAGGAAATTTTAATTTTTTTTTTTTTTTAAAGTTATGTGGGAAGGTATAAACCCAGCAGGTTGGACTGGAGTGACTCCTTCAGCTCCAATTTATTGTGTTTTCAGGATTACTCAAGTTCTGAGGAAACTAATAACCATCACAAATCTCTCCAATGGGCCATATTTTAGGGCTTGAGTTTTCTTACATTTTCTGCTAGTTCGAAGCCCAGCAACAAAAAGAGTTCTTGATAGGACGAGCTCTAAAATTAAAACTCCTCTGACATATCGAGATCTGTAACCTCACTCTGGGGGAACCAACATTTCTACTACAACTTTAACAAATTTCTTCCCCTCCCTCCAACCTCTCCTCCATCCCATAATAGCCTCTATGTTTCCAAAGTAGCACTCCACATCTGTAATATATTATGTGCATAATTTGCACGTAATTACCAACCACATTGATGAAACCGTTGCGCGACAATTAAACCCAATTAGGTTTTTTTTTTTTAATAATTCCCTATTTAACTGAGTGTCTTATCAGCTCCCATCGAGCCCCGGCCGGAGATGTTTAGCCCGAAGTGTGAGCACCATTCCTTCCCAATTCCAGGTGAAGGCAAAACGGGGGATTAACAAATGCGTGTCAGTCCGTGACCCAGCGTGAGGCACTTTGCATTCCCAATTGTTTCCATGTGGATGTCAGCAAATGTTCATCCCCGAGCTATAAATAGATGACCAGGCTGCCCTCTCCATGAAATCAGACGAGTCCTGTAGCGCTTCCCAGGAGTGGGGTTGCGGTGGAGTTATTCGGAGTTAAGCTGTGAAACTTGAGTTTTCAGTGATAATTTCAAGATATCCTTTTCCTCGAGTGCAGAGTTGTAGATGCTATTCAAAAAAAAAAAAAAAAAGGTCAGATTTATAAAAATTTTAGCTAATAACGAAAATGAAGATGTGTAATGAGGTATACAAATACTGAGAAACTGATAGTTGCATTTAATTTTTTCCCCAAAATTGGTGTAGTTGAGGTATTTCTATGTTCATGGATTTAAGGGGATGGATTCTTTTCTTCTAGAGAGTGGAACATCAAAATATTTGGTACCTTGAAAGTGTTGTTTCTGTGTCAGTTATGGTGGGCAGACCTTCGAGATAATCTTTGCATGAAATAACAAAATTAAATAATACTTTATTAAAGTATAGTTTTACTGGGGCTCAGTATGGAGAAGAATTGTAAATGAATGGAAAAGATAAAACAGATTCTCTAACTTGTAGTTCACTCTCTGATAAAAGAAAACAAGCTAAAAAATGATTCATGGTCACTGTTGAATTTCAGTGCTGTTAATGGGATGTTTGTAACTAAAATCTCCCAAATTCACTGATATTTGAACTTTTCCTTGTTCCTCTGGGTATTGTTTTCCTCATAGTTATAAACTTAGTCAATTCTTATCCAAACTTCTATATCTTTACTTAATATTCCTTCTACTTTCCTGATAAATGAGAACTTTTTAAAATTTAATTCATATACTGAAAAAAGAATTATCTGTAAGCCTGAACACTGCAACAAGATAAAGATGAAATGTATATGTCATATATATAATACTCTGGCAGTGGCACAGGCTGTGCTCTTAGTTTCGAATTAAACTTGTGAAACTGTGTCAGGTTGTCCTCTCTTTTTCAGGTGGGAGTACTCAATTCTTTCTTCTATTAAATTTCTTAAGAAATGTTTATATTTTGGAGGGGATTAAGTTAATTCTGCTACAAGTGGAAGGTTTCATATAAGCAGGTAAAGAATTTCTGATTTTTTTTTCAATAGCATTTAACCAATTGTTTAAAAATTCTGCTTCCTTGCCAGAGAAAATCACTGTGGTATTTTGATTATTGTCTGATCCACCAGTGATTGGAGTCTGTTGAATAAATTCACAGGACAATGCTTTTGGCAGATTTTTACAGCCTTTTTGTAAATTATTTGACTCAGAAGATATTCATCTCTTTCCCAGCTGATAGTATTGCTCTGGGAATCTGCCCATCCATTCCAGAGGAGAAAAGATTCCTGTGAAATCTTTCAAATAATCATTTCAAGCAAGAAATATTTTCCTTCAATCCAGCGGCTGCAGAATCCGTAAGGAAAGCCACGCTAGGAAAGCTCAGTGTTCGTACGCGGTGCCTCAAATAAATACTAATTATTTTAATTTTCCCCTTTTCTTTTGTCCACTAATGATTCATAAATAATAAAAACAGCAGCAGGATTTAACTGCAAACGCCCTGGGTGCTCAGAAAGCCAAACTTTCGCCTTGGACACCCACCCGGAGCATCTCTCGGCGGGGTCTGCATGGGGAGAGCGGCGTGGGGTGGGGGCAAGCATCTCTTTTTAAACAACAGGAGAGTTCAAGCCCCTGCCATGGGTAACCCAGAGCCTCCTTCCAGCATTCCCAGTGATTCCTTCGGCGAGCGTGAAATGCCGGAAAGCGCAGCACCGATGCCTTTATGAATGGCCTGTTTGTCTCACTCTCCCCTGGCAGCCCTTTTTTTAAATTATTTTTTAATTTTTTTTTTTTCCCTTCCTTTTTTACCCCACACTTGCCCAGTGGCCCAGAGCAGTTCAGCAGATATGGCAGCTCCAGGAATTATGAAAATGTGGATGTGGCTCTGCTGATTTTTACCCCATGTGCTGATGTTTTGTCAAGTTGGGGTTTTTTCACTAAAAAATTTCTTCTTTTTGAAAAGGTAGAGGACAAAGAATTGCTTTTTTCTTAAAGATGTGACTCTGGGCACCTCATGTGCTTAAAATAATTGGTCAAATTTAAACACACACTGTGCCTGATATAACCCAAATCCAAAAGCTTTCTCCATCACCAGCAGCTCCAACACTGCCGTCGAGGTCTGGATCCAGGGATAATTTCTGCAGGTGGAATTCATCTCTGAAATAAATCCGTATCAGGGAGACAACCAGGATCAGGCTGTTTGAGTTCCCTCCTTCGTGCCACCTTCCAAAAGGACAAAATCCATCTTTTGTGCACGCTGGGAGAGAGGAGCTTAAAAAGTGCTGGAGGTTTGTTTAATTAGGTGTCCTCACAGTTCATTTCAGAAGGCTGCTGGCAAATCACCCACCCTGCTTCCAGGGCTGATGTTAAAATCTGTTTCCATATTTTCTTGTGGGGAAAAAAAAAAGAAAAAAGAAGAGGAAAAAAGGTTATCCTTCACCCTTTCCAGCAAGCCAGGAAAGCTTGAAACTGAAATGGTGGCTTAATGCCCAGACAGAGAGGAACTGAAATAAATACGAGCAAGGTTAAGAATTTTCTTTATTGAGAGCACCTGCTCCAATTTTATATGTAGGGTTGTTAAAAATTCCTTCATTACAGTGTGGGAGTTCAGTAAAGCTTTTGGTGTTGAGAAACCCAAAGGAGTCCTTTCTCCATGGAAAGGCTTTCCCTGCTGCTCTCCAAGGGAATTCAGTGTGTCCAAAGGGAAGGCAGTGCTGGAGCTGCAGGAGAAGCTCCCAGGGACAGGTGCAGGTGATGTAACTCAGCCTGGCTGTGGATGAGTGACGGGGCAGGGATGTGAAAAAATGAACTGGCAAATCCTCTCCACTCGGGAATTTTCAAGCAAAAAATGCAAATTTCTGCTGCTTTTCCAAGGGAGCCGCACATCTCCCGGGTGTATCAGCCCCTTGTACCTGCTCAATCACCTTCTCAAGAAGAGTGTGCCAGAGGAGATAACTCTGACCTTAATTTGTGATGCACCAAACATTCCTGATCACTTTGATGGGAGAAAGACAAAAGCAAGACAGGGTTTCAGAAACAGGAATGTGTTCTGATTGATCAAGCTGGTGTAGCTGGAAAAGGCACACACCAGCCTGGGTCTTGGGTAATAAGCAAGAAATTTTAAGCACATTTCTTGGCAAAATGAATAATTTCAATTCAAACTCGCTAATGTTAAGCCATTAGCCTGAGACTTAGAGACAGCACCGTTCTTTTGGCTCTCGTCTGAGGGTGAAACAATTAGGGACTAATCCTTTAAACCATATTATTTTTGGAGTTGAGGTTGATTATTCCCAGCCCACTCAAACCTTCTAGCACTGCTGTCAGAGTCGAGATCTCCAGAGGCCTTTTGCTGTAGTTGTGATGGTCCAAGGACACAAAACTTGCCTAAGAAAAGGAGCAGCCTGTCTCACAAACCCACTTTCAGCTACAATCTCTTTATTTTTACACAGCCTCGTGACAAAAGAGGCGGTCTTTGACATTGGAAGCTTAATCTCAGTGTTGACAATGAGTCTCTCAGTAGCCCTGGCTAAATTTTTTGCTTTATTGCACCTTGCTTTCCCCAAACAGATGATGATTCCTCTGTTAATGGTCTGAAAATAATATTCACAATAAACTTTTCAACCAAGTCAAAGCCTGCAGATGACAGAAGTGCTTTAGAAAGTGCTGTTTGAGCGCTAATAAAAATTATTATGGTAAGGAAAGAGCAGCGTGCTGGAGATGGCCAACAGATCCAGGAGAACTGCCATGTTTTGCTCAAAATTCCTCCCCAGCTGCAGCCAGAGTCATTTTGTACTGGGCTGGTGCCTCCTGAGGGGGTTTTCACAGTTTGAGCCCCCAGTGATTTGTCACAAGTCCATAATCCTGGTATAGATGACACGGGATACTGTGGTCAGGATGGCAAAGTTGGCTTTGTAGGTGCTGAAAAGTGGGAGAGGAATTTTGGAGGTGTAGAGATCTGATCCTTGGGGTGTGAAATGGTCCCTCAATGCTGGCTTTGATTTTTTTTTATTTTTCAAATGTGAGGCCTAGCATCAAACTGAAGGTGAGGGGGAAGGTTGATACCTGAAGGGAGCAGACAGGAAAGATGGAGGGTGACAATTTACAGTGGCCTAGAGGGACAGGACAAGGGGTAATGGCTTCAAACTGACAAAGGGCAGGGTTAGATGGGATATTAGAAAAAAATTCTTCCCTGTGAGTGCTGGGAGGCCCTGGAACAAATTGCTCAAAGAAGCCATGGCTGCCCCATCCCTGGAAGTGTCCAAGGCCAGGCTGGACGGGGCTTGGAGCAACCCGGGATAGTGGAAGGTGTCCCTGGCCATGGCATGGGATGAGATGATCTTTAAGGTCCCTTCCAAGCCAAACCATTCCATGATTCCATGATTGTAGTGGGAGCAAGGCTTCAGCGATGCCACCACAGTGCAAGGCCGTGGTGAGCCACAGGGATGTGACCAGCACCAGGAAAAGAGGGAGATGAAAATGTTCACCAGTATTTTATCTGATGGATGTCCATTTAATCCAGGGCATGACTTTGGCTAACCGTGATCTAAACCCAGGAAAAATCTAACACTGGGAATTGGTCATTTGTCCTGTAAATAATGGCATTTTCAGAAAGATTGTCTCGACAATAAATTTTATCTCCCTGGAATAACCCTGTCTCAGTGTAATTAGATGTCCTTTATTAAATGTCACATTTTTTCAGGCAATGACACCTTAGGTTCAGCAACACAGCAAACCACGGTTTTCTGTCCTTATTTTGGTGCCAGATCTCAAATCCCACAGTCATACCCCACGAAGCAGAGATCCAGTATAAACTGGGAAACGAGACAGGAATGCTGCAGTGAATCCACAGCTGACCCAGAGCCAGTATCTGTGGTTTGAAAGGATCTGCAGTGTGGAGAGCCAAGGAGAGCCACCATGAGCTGCCACCCCAGCACATGGGAAATCATCCCCGTGTGGCTGAGGACGGGCACAAACATGGGTGGAACACAAGAGAATGAGGCTCCTGCATCAGCTGCTTCATTGAGATGATTCTCCAAGGGCTGGCATAGCCTAAGCCCAGGAGCTGGCAGGGATTTTTGCTTCACTGGGAGAGAAGTAACATTCTTGAACTCACAGAAACTACCCTGTTTTACTAGGGGATAAATCTAATCAGATTGTATCCAAACGGCCTATCTGTAAATTTTACCCACAGATGTATCTCATTTTCTTAATACCTAAGCCTCTTAGAAGCTTTAGTGTATTTATTTTCCTTTCACCCCTGCACTGGGGAGATACACTGTCCCTATTTTACAGCTGGGGAAGTTACTCCCGGGGGATTGAAGTGCAGGTATTCACGGCAGTCACCGAGCAGACCGGGATTCAGCACGGCTGCAAAACCCACCTGCCACGCTGGGTAAACACCTGGGCAAGGAGCTCTGTGGTGAATGCCAGGGGTACCCGTGCTAATTCATGGAAAACAGGGTTCAGTGCAGCCACTTGCACTCCCTGCAGGGTAGAAATGGGTTCAGGGAATCGGGCAGGGGAGGCTGGAGCCATCCCAGGAGCTCATCTGTGTCCCTGGGGCTGGTGGTGGCTGGAGCCTGCTCCTGCCTGCTCCCTGCTCCGTGGGAAGGGCTCATCTACCACGAACATTGAATTGTGCCGTGGGAGCTGGACACAAGGTGGAGGTAACTAAAGGGAAACTAAAATCTCTGGTTTTTCCATTCTCAACCCTTTCTTTTCCCTGGAGCTGTGTAAGAAGCATCCACCAGTCCAGACCAAATTATCAACCCTCCTGTCCCCTCCTGTCTCCCAATCAATCACGCCAGCTCAGTGAATTCCCTGATTTTCTTTTTTTCTCAGAGACATGAACAGAACCTTTGAGAGGAGCAAGGACACAATGATAAATCAGAGCAGCAACACGTGCACGAGCGTGGCAACGCAGCAGAGACCATTCCTTGAGTCCCAAGTCATAATTAACTCCCTGAAGGACAGAAACCTGACAGGAAATCCAAAATCTCTTTGCAATCCACTAAGTATTACAGGAATGAATGGCTGGCACGGGAGAAGGAATGTTGGCTGGAAGCGAAGCCCTTTGGTTTGAGCTTTTCCTGGGCTGTGTTTATTTAGCACACAGCTCGGAGGCACTTGCTGGTTCATATCTGGGAATGGAAGTTCCATGGATAGCGTTACGCTGGGAGATGGAAGGGTGGCAGCTCAATCTGCTGATACCTGGAGTTAATTCTGCACCTGCACAGGGCCTCGGGTGCTGTTTGAAACATTTCAAGGGTTTAACTGTGGGTTTATGTGGAACAGTTCAAAACGGGGCTGCCCTGTGGCTCTTTGTACTCAGACCGCGACGTCTGAGGTGTGAGTCCTTCTGGCTTTTTCTTTTTCCCTGGGTGAAGTGAAAGCAAAAACCTAAGAAAAATATCTGAACCTTTCACCTGTCAAACCAAAAAGCTCCACTGCATTTCAGACCCAGCTTCCCTCAAGGATAGGGCGAGAGAAAGAAAAGACATCTGATGTCATGTAACCAGTACCAGATGATGTTCATGAGGGTCACGGTGAGGGTCCCATATGAAATAAACAGAATATAAATTATGAGTCGCAGTGAAATGATGCTACTTCACAACAGCTGCTCATTGGCCCCTTCCTCAAGAGCTCTGGCTTTGTCAAGCTTGGAACTGCAGCCTTGGGGAGACAATTCCCATCCTCAGACGTGTTGGAGAGCATCACTCTGGGCCAGCTCACCTCTGCTGCTCCACAGCCAGGCAGGACCAGGCCCCCTGCGATCCTTCCCATCCCAGAGCAGAAGAGCTGAAAGAGCAGAGGCCTGGATTTTACGAGGCATTCCCGAGCCCTCGGTGTTGAAACTGCAGGTGATGAGTTTCCAATCAGATAAGGTGATGGTAATTCCAGATGACCCTGCCATCAGTCTCAGGAATGGCCAGGCGGGGAATGTAGGGATTAGGTTTCACTCAGAGCCTGGACACATTTATAATGTTTCACTAAATGAATAGGGAGTACTGTGACCCAGCTGGGAAATTTATGGCCTTGGTTGTGGCTCTGACAGGACTTTGGAGTGAGATATCATGGGCGTTGGGGGTGGAGGCTCATCTCAGCCTGAAATTGGGGTGGGGGTAGGGGTGAGAAGCAGAGATAAAGCAGCTGTTGAAAAGCTTAAGCTCAGTGTCTCTGGCTAAAAGCAGCCTGTGAACATGCTCACTGAGGTGTCAACCCTCTACCAAGTGCCCAGGAAGTGAAAAATATCCCAAGCGAAGGACAAATCAAGTCCCATGTTGGGGGGTCCAGGCACTCGGTCCTGAAATGTGCAGCTTCATAGAAGGAGGAAGAGGAGGAGTAGTTCCGTGGGAGGAGGAGAGGTCATTCCTGACAATGTGCAGCTCCACAAGGCCGGAGCTGTGCTGCACAGGGACCTTCCACTCCACCGCCTGTGGTCACTCAGCTCATTTTCTCTCAGGGTTGGACCGGGGGATTTATGGCACATTTTGGATTTTCAACAGCATCCGTTACACATCCTAAACTGAGCTCCTCGAGAAGTGGAAGTTAATCTTTGCCTAAGCTACATACAATGATCTGCTGTGACCTTCCTGACTGATGCTTGCAAAAGCCTTCCATAGAAGCTGAGGGTGAAAAGCAAGGTTTCAAGATTTACTGGGACGTTTACAAGTGTGATAACATTTTTCAGCCTGTTTGGTTTCATGATAAATCATTTTTTATTGCCCCAGAAAACCTGGAAGATGGTGACCAGAAGTCGAGTATTTTTGGCTTTGTCATTGGAAAATCAGACCCAAAGTGTTTCAGCTATGAATGGAAGGAAATTTAAAGCACAGAACAATCTGAGGTAACCAGGCAAAACACTTGCTGTGGCTGTCCAAAAACAACCGAAAAATGCCTAGAAATAAACAAAAGATGTATTTTGTAGGCCACTGAGAAGGTCTATATTTTTTTTCCCTTTTGATATTGAAGAATTTTTTTGAATTTTTTCCAAAGAAAGTAGTGAGCTTGAAAAATGGGGGTAGGGGGTGCATTAAAAATATGAATGTTTGGAGCAAAGCCAAGTGGTCACGATTTGTTTTATTTGAAAAATGCCAACCAGCTGTACCTATGAAACTGGAAACCAGGTAAAAATTGCCCCAATCTCAGCTTTTTTTTTTTGAAACTGAAAAGTCAACCAAGGTTCATCAGAATGGTTTGTGAACTTCCAAAGAAGTGACCTAGGCTTGCTGGAAACTGGACCTGGATAACAGGATTGTTGGAAATAATGTGGACTTAGCTGAAGTTTCACTTTCATTTTTGCACAAATACCCAAGTTATGTGGCATTCGTACCAAAGGCAAACTGAGATTTACACAAAATCTTTCTATACTCATTGATACCAACAAATCGAGCTGCACAGCAACAAATTTGGGGTTGCAGTGAACTAATTTGTTTTGGCATGATTAAAAATTGGAGCTTACCCTGAATATTCACCAGAAAATCTCCCTGACTCCTGATGTGATATTTTTAAATAAGCACTGTTTTAAAGCAATTATCTCAATTTTAATTCTTCTAAACCTTCCAAATGAGGAAAAACTGATCAGTTTATCTCTGTGAACAGCAATTCTTTGTTGAAAGCCAGCACAGCTTGAGTTTCTTTCAAGTTTAGACTAAAAAGAAAAAGGTTTGTCAACCAGAAAACTCCTTGGGTGTCACCTTCTTCTGCTCCATGCTAACACCATCCCTGGTGTTTAAATCCTGATCCATGAGCAGGGCTCATAAACCTAAAGCAACATGAATGAGGGGCACAAAAACAGCTGAATAATAAAATGAAAGCCCTTTTCAGTCTCCGTTCAGCTGAAACTGTGTGCAGGTCTTTTCTCAGTGCTCATAATCTCACAATTCCAATTTGAGGAGCGAGCTCCCAAGCCTATTTGGCTGCAGGACCCCCCTTTGGAGAGCTCACCTGCAGCAGGAAAGAGTGGCTGAGGTTCTGGATATGAAGTGAACCAAAATCAAAGGCTCCAAGCCTGTTTTTCCAGGGCAATCTACACCTTTGCAGTAGCTTCCCTGGAATCCAAACCATCTCCTGCAGCACAGAACGCTGAAACCCTGCCAGGAATGATAAACACATCCCATTTTTCTTTCCTTATCTGTTTGCATTTTGCTAATATCTCCTCTCAACCCCTTCCACTCACTTCCAGTGGCTCTTATCAACAGCCAGCAAAGAAATCCTTCCCAGCCAACGTCTGGAACTTTTGTGTGGGAAATTTTCTCACCCGTGCACATAAGATGTGATTTACACGAGTGGTGATATGGGGATTCATTAGGGAAGTTTAATTAAGATCAATCACATAACAGGTAAAATATGGGGATGGAGGATGACACAACCTCTCAAACCTCTGATTACATGAGTCATCAAAATATATTGCCACGGAAATCACAGAAAACCTTCCTTTTACTTGCTGAGAGGAGCTTAACATTGAAAGCCTCATGGTAGCGTTTGTTGGAACACTGATTTTCATTGCTAAACAGTAAAAACAAAAATCAAGAGGGAGAAACTAACTTGCCATAGGTTATTAATTTAAAGTTCCAAATCAATTTATTTTGGGGTGGTTTTTTATTACATTATATATAAAATGTCATAAAAGAAAAAAATGAATGTATTCTTTTGTATGTCTAAGCAAATTGGAAAGCTCCTGGGTAATCTACAGGAATAAATTTAAATGAGTAAAGCTTTTTTACTTAATCATCTATATTTCATATTCTGTGTGGAGGGAGGGAGTTTGCCATCAGTACTTCTTTATTCTATGTTTAATTAATGTGATTAATGCAGCTCAGTTTGGAGCATGATAGGTTCCCAAGCTTAAGGCAAGTTATGAAGTAGATACATCACTATTAGTAACATATATATAAATTAATATAGATTTTTAATGCTAGATATGCCATGGTGTTCAGGTGGGAATTGGAACCTTTAAAATAGTACACTCCAGATAGAAACCCAGCTCAGTAATGTTTGCTACAAACGTGGGAGTTGCTGAAGGAGAAGCCAATATTGCATTCCTCAGGTCTAGGGCAGAAAAAGTGGAGGAGTTAAGATGAAGTGCAGATTTGCTCCTAATCAAATCCAGAAGACGTGCTGCAAACCTTACTCGGAGAGATCCGCTAAGTCTGCAGCATGAACATGACAGGCAGGCAAAATTGTGGATTTGATCATTTAAAAACCTGTGGATTCCTGGGGTTTTGGCTGCGTTAAAGGCTCTGAGAAAAGACACGCTGAAAATTGCTGAGGGGTGTTACCAGAGCGAGTTGCCAAAGGCTTAGTCTGCTCAGTAATCCAGGGAGCAGCTGGTTGAGCTAACTCCCAGTTAATTACCTCTCCATTTCTGCAATCACTCCGTGGTTTGTTTAGGGCAAGGTGGACTGGAGGGTTTGGTGCTCAAATCATTCAATTTATTCGTTTGCTGTAGAAAATAAAAGTTGGGAAATAAAGACCTCATTATTGTACATATTTTTTCGTTTAATTCGTTATGGGCATGTTACAAACTGGCTTTGTAATTTGGGTAATCACGCACAAATGTTGGGGTTTGCTGCAGCATTTTCAGATCAAATACTTGTTTGGCTGGAGCTGGCAGGCAGTGCTGGGGCAAACCCAGCTCACTGAAGGTGTAGAGGTGATTGACTAAATGCACTCATAAATCTTCCAGGTCCTGATGTCTTTACACGCTCTTCAATGCCCGGGATACAAAAGGCACTTTTACGTGGAAGTCAGATGGAGAATGGGGATCAAAGCTCTACGTAAAATCATTTATCTGAGGCGGAAAATGGAGGAATGGCACATCTCCCTGCCATTTGATGGGATCATTGGAGAACTGTTTCCTACGATGAAAGACCTCAAGGCCTTTATGCCATCTGCTTTATTTAAATACTTCACTGTAGGTAGCTAAGTGTGACAGTCCATCCCAACTTCCAGTGTTCAGTATGATCCCTGTGGATTATCCTAAATAATCGTCATTTCTTATACAATTCCAGGTTACAATATCCTACAATGCCAGCCTTTTTTAAACTCTGCAGCACATCTAAAACCAGCATTTAAAGAAATGTTTCAGTTGTAAAATCAACCTCTGAGAAGATTAAGAAGTGCTTGGATCCAGAACACCCAAGAAACCTTAAATTGTGCCCATTCTATAAAGCCTTTAGACATCTGATTGCTCCAAGTTCATGCCCCTTCCAACTACTGTGAAAAAAGAGGTGAGACTTGCAAAATCTACTCCGTTTTGAGGCACAGCCTGGATTCATTCCCACTGTATTTTCCATCCAAGGCTTTGAATGAAGTAGGGAGTTGTATGGAAAAAACCCCAGCACGATCAACATTTTCTTGTGTGGAACCACAGCAGCCCCAGCAACCAGGGAGAGCAGATGGAAGAGGGTTTTCCGCCCAGCTCTGACAACTTATTGTGTGAATTAACCCACCCTTCTCTCAGAAAAGATCTTGAGAGTTTGACAATAATCTATTTTGACTGAGTGATGAGGAGTTGTGATGGAAGACTGCAGGGTCACTCGAAAATCCGATATTCCACTGAGAATCTTTCCTAGTCTACACTGAGAGTTAGAGACCAAATTTAATATCTGTTCTGAGATTCAGATCCCCTTGTCCAAATCTTCAGATGCTCCTCCAGCTCCTGATTTTGCATCCCTCATTTTAGCTCTAAGTTTAAAACAATCAGAAAACACAGACACCCCCCACAAAAAAACCTCTTTGCTTTTTCTGTGAGGTTCTAAACAACGTTTTCTTCTCACTGTGGTGATGGGGAGGTCTTCAGGAGCCTTTCCAGTGCCGGATTTGACATCTGTTTTCTGAGAGACTGACTGGAATAGTCTGCCCAAGGAATGATCCAGCTGGCTGAGTATTCCTAGGTGCTGGATTATCATGCAACAGGGAGGAAAGACATACTTGTGGGTATGGCCGAAAACGCCATTTAAATGTGAAGTATTCCAATGTCACTTTGTTTAGGAAACCAAGCAGCTTGTTGTAAGATGACTATTTTACATTTTTTTCTGTGTTCTTCATAATTCTCCTCCCCAACTCCCCAAAGAGGACAAAAATACATGAAACACAGTGAGATAATTTTCATGTTGCATCAAGCTATAATCCCTGATAATTCCAGGCTAGTGCCATGGAAGAAATGACCAAATTTGATTCACTTTCTGTTGTGAAATTTTTCAAAAGTAGCTTTCCAGCTGACTTTCCTACTGCTGTGCTCGCTTTGCCTGAAATGATTTTGGCTTTCACAGCCTGGGTAGGCTCAACATGGCCACGAGGGATTTGGAAGACCTCACAGGGAAGACCTCCTACAACCTGCAGTGGATGCTGCCCTTTCAGTTAGAAAATTTATCTCCAAGGAGGTATTGCCTCAGCACCCCACGAGAGGGATCTGCTTTTGGAAGGGTCTTCTTTCCTTGAGCGCTCTCAAGACCTTGACCACCCTTTCATCAGATGGCTTCATGGCAGAATTCTATTCAATATCCTCTTGACATCTGAGGTTGTTTCCATCCAGAGTAGGGACAGTTATTTCCAGAGCTGGAGGTTCATTACGGAGAAAGCCCTACTCATTTCTCTTTATTCAGAAAGTTGGGGGGTTTTTTTTGAAGTGCATTGCTGAAGCCATCTAGAGTTTTAAATGTCAGAACTCCAAGTGGAGCACAGCTCTGGTGTTACCACATTGTTCCAGCGAAAAACCTGACCCATGAAGTGGGTTGATCAGCTTCCAGTAGATTAAAGATGTTCTCCAGAAGAACGGTCTAATTCAGAGTTGACAAAGGCAACTGTGGAAACTATGTCTGCTTCCAATAAAACTCCCTGCCTCCTTGCCAGGCACAGAGGGAAAAACCTGCCTTCAAACTCCTGGCCATGAACTTGCTTCATGTTTTAGCAGTGCTGCTCCTTGGCGCCGCAAAATCGCTAAGAAATGACCAGAATATCCGAACCCAGGATGTTCCTTGGTATATTTTCTTGGTTTTCCCCATCCCAGGGGCAGCACACTGGTCCGAGCTGGTCTGCAGGCTGCCTCTCTTCTTTATGCCAGCCCAGTAACGTCCCAAGCACAAACTGGAAAGCGATTTGGCCAGAGGTAAATTCTTCCCTCCGCAGCCACCCTTGATTGCCCAGGCTGTTGTCTCAGCCTCGGAGGAAAGCTTTGGGTGAAGGTGGCACATTGGGGTTGGTTGTTCTCTCGCTGACAGCGCTGGAGGTGCTGATTTTCCTGCAGTGCAGTGCATCACGCCGCGCTCATTCCTTGCGCGTTCCGTAGCCGTGTCTGGGGTTCGTTGGCTGCACCGCAAGGTGCCTTTTGGAATCCCTGCAGCAGTGACTCTCTGACGCACGGTTCAAACCCTCGGCGCGTCTCAGACCGTACTTTTATTACAGTGAGGAGGTCTGTGTATGGCTTCAGACTGCTGCAAATTTCCAGGGGCCGCGTCCCAACAAGTATCACTTTCCAATTTCATTCCCCTCAAGAAATTCTGTCAACAGCTTCTCCCAATTCCATTAATCTTGTGTTTTACCATCTTAAAGCCTCCCATTCTCTCAACTCCCTTAAAGATGTGACCAGTGTTTCTCCTTGAGTGCTGACAATTACTTTCTCATTCTTGTGTGGAGCTGCTCTCCCTGCTAAGAACCACATGCAGGTTTCAATAATACCTATTCATCAGTAATGTATGGAGTGAGCCAGGTCTGGATTTCCACACTGAGGTACTGATGTATTTTACATACCTTTCCTTACTCAAAAGGGATTTTCTGTCTCTGAACGCTAAATATGAGAAGCATTTTTCAAATTCTTTGACAGAATGCTTTTAACATATCAGCAGGGTTAATAAATCTTTCCCATTTGTTCTGTTCACTTTTATTCATAGTGAAGTATTGATTAGGAACAAGCAGGGATTGTGAGGACAGTTCTCAAATCAAAGTGATATATGGTGCTACCAGGACACTGATACAAATGGTTTGGTATGGAGCTGTGCTCCTTTAGGCCAAAGCATTTTCCCCCAGCAGCAAGAAAATCCATAAAGGGATCATTCAACCACCCCAGACCACCAACCTGTCAGAGCTCTCCATGTTCAGTTTTCAGATTTGTTTTTCTTCACCCCTTTTCCACCACGCATTTTATCTCTCCAAAATGCAAGCAACTGATGGAGTCCGAGTGACTGACTGAAATCAAGGATGGAATGATATAGGGTACAGCAATATTGAAATTATACTTCACCTTCTGTCCATGCCTCAAATCTGGAATATCCAGGGGGTCATCCCTGCATTGATTTGATTTTCTCTGGGGCTACCTCTGTGGATGTGTATTCTTTAGAGATACCTTGTGCTGTGCAACAATTAAATCAGTTAAAACCAAGGGACAATTGGAAAGGTGAAAGTTAATTTATCCTACTCAGAAACATAGAATCATTAAATTTGGAAAAGACCTCTAAGACTACTTTAATTTTGATAAAACACAAGGCAGGTATGATATCCAACAAAAATTAATGGAACAAACCCAGACATTTCTTATGGAGAAAGTCTCAATACCTCAAGTCCTTTCATGAAGGTGGGATGAAAAGATTGGAGATCCATGATGGGAAGGGACAGGATGCTGTTCTGAGAGGAGGAATTCAGTCTTAACGTCAGAAATTCTCAGAGACATCTTGGGCTGTGAATAATCTTCTTAGATGCTGGTAAGACATCTCTCATTTAGGGCTTTTAAACCAGCCAGTGGCATAGGGGATTATCCTGAATTAGCAAACAAATTTCCTGGATGACCAAATCCATTTTCCATTTCGAATTTCCATGAGTCTGTAATTCTGTGGATGTTTTTCATCTGTTGGTCTTTGTATGGAAAAGCTTCTCAACGCATCATTGGTTTTTTCGTTGGGTTTTTTTTGGGTCTGGTCCTTGGAATTCCTGTCCAAAATTTTGGTGGCACGTTGTGCTTTTGTCAGCCTTGGCAAGGAGGCAGGAACGGTGCATGTGATCCACTGAGGAGAACGGAATGTCAAAAAGCAGTTGTGGCACGACAAGAGCCGGCAAAGTTGGGAATTGGGAGTCTATTTTTAGTGGCCGAAGATTGTTCCGAGGTTAAAGGAACATTCAATTCCAGGGGAAGGTGGAGGGAATATTTGCCTTCCCTGGAGGGAATCCAAGAGGATTGCAGAGTAAGAGGTCAGAAGAGCAAGGGGAGGGGAGGGCTATCTGTGACACAGCTGTTTTGGGAAAAAAAAAAAAAAAAAAAGAGGAGTTGGATGGTAATTCCTGGTGTTGTATCCCACTGAAGCATTTTTCAGACTGGTGGAGTCAATGAAACACTCATATTTAAGGCATGAGACCACCTACATCTTAACAGATCCACAAATCGATGCTAATGACGCCATTTATGTTTAAAAAGAAATTTAAATTCAGCTGGAAAAATAGAATGGATGCTGAAACACTGCCTTACTTGTTCCAGCCAGCTTTCTAGGGCAGGACCTGATCCATTTGCTGGAGAGAAGAGCAGAAAGGACAAAACCCTTCAGGGAAGATGTATCTCAGGCAGTTCTTCCCTTCAGGAGGTTCTGACCAACACTGGAAGACCCCAGGCTGTAGCAGTGATAAATTCTTGTGCACAAAAAGGGAAAGAGCAGTTTATTTATTATTTTGGCAAAAAACGAATATTTGGGCAGTGTAGGACCCTTTTGGAGATGAAAATTGCTAAAGCAGCAAGATCTATTTACTGTAAATTAGCCATGCCTAAACTGGAAAAAAGACTGGGATTTTTAATTTTTAAGTCACTTGCAAATTACATAAACATGGCATGGTTTTTTTCTTGTGTTTATTTAAAAAATTGAAAGTACAGTATTTTTTTTTCTTGTAAGACTATACTATGGACTCAGTTCTTCAAAAGGACAGGGAGCAACTCAAAATTTGCAGCAGGAAAAGGCACGGGAGCTGCCTAACTTCGTCACGTTTTCCTTTGCCCTGAAGAACTGCGAGCTTTCTCCAAGGAAATGTGGAGTGAATGACTAAGCTCCATCTAAACCCAGAGCAGTGTGTGTATTCCAGGGTGTGCACAAGTTAAATTGCCTTTTAGGCAGGTTAAGGATGTGCTCAGGATTATTTCCTTTCACCTGTCAATCTGCAGTTACCCACACAAGCTTTGGATGTGCATCCAAGTCTTTCAAAGGTTGTTCTCTGTGTTTGAGGATAGACCAGAAAGCCAATATTGTTATTTTTGGGCTATTTTTGATGTCTACATACAGAGAGCTCTCTAGAGTTGCCATAAATATCCTGTTTGCTTTCTTTGTTTCTCTTTCATTTAGCTCCCTTGGTATCAACCAGACTATTCTTCCTAAAATGTTTTACTATGTCCCTGCTGCTCCTTTTGGAGGAGAAAATCAGGGAAACACATTTGCAGGGGGAAAGGGATATTTATCCAGCAGCGAGTCACTTTTAAAAATAGTTAAATCAATTTAGAACAAACTTTCAACAGAGAACGCTCACCTTTGGACAGAGATCAAGAATGGAAACTCTCAGACCAGAAGGAATTCGCGCAGGATGTAATGAGGAATAAAAAAAATGTGAGTGGGCCTGGGGGGTGCCGGGACCAAAATCAGGCCAGGTCACCCCGGCTGCCAGGCAAAAAGCTGCTTTTTCTCCCTCTCACGCAGCTCTCAAATGTCTAACATTTCGCTGAGAGTGTGAAGTGCAAATCCAAGCGCCCACAAGGATTAATTTACATGCCCGAGTGGGGAGCTGGGCTTAAAGAGCACAGCTCAACCCAGCTCTATCCCACGTGTGCACAAATCCACAGGCAGCCATGCCAGAGCATTTTCTCCTTGGGAAAGGCACGTGTGATGTTGGGCTCATTAAGACGAGATGTGAAATCGGATCCTCCTTTCTTCCTGCTCAGCTCTGCCTTTGTGCTGAGTGTCACAAAAGCAGATTGCATTTGTTCACCCTCTGCCCACAGCACTGAGCTGAAGTTTAGCTCCATCTTTCTTCTACTTTTTGGTTGTTTTTATTTTACCTTTTCAAATTCTTGGCTCCCCCATTCAGAAGCTCCTGGAAGAGGGAAATTCTCCTAGCGCAGCAAAGCACTTGTGTCCTGGAGCAGAGGGCTGGTTTATTTTGTTTAATGAAGCAGATATTGCATTTCTGACCTTCTCCTGTGCCCATTCTCCAGGCTGGCATGTGCAGACTCCGGGCACTCCTGACTGCTGTCGCTCACACCTGGGCTGAGAGCCTGCCCTTACCAGGAGGGCTTTGCCTGAGCCTCCCCAACAAGCTGGGGAAAAAAAGCCTTCCAGCAGCTCCTCTCACCTCGTAAAAGCCCGAGTGTGAATTGCCGGCGCATGTGGGAGACCCTGCAGGTTCTGGGGACACTGAATCTCTTCTGCTCTCCCACAAAAACTGTCCTGAGTCCTCAGCAAATCCTTCCCTTTGCCATTTTGGCAGCAGCACCATTCCCTCCTCGGGTGCTCCATTCCCTCCTCAGGTGCTCCTCTCCGTCTTGTGTCTCACTGGGAATTTGCAGGTGGTGACATGAGACAGGAGCATCAGGCCCAGTTTCCTTTTCTTGCACATCATTTTTGCTGGGCATTCAGCCCCCCTGATCACTCAGCACATGGATTTTCGGGCCATCCTCAGTGCAAGGGGATGACACAGAGATCTGCAGGTGGAAGGCAGGTGGTGGTTACACCAATCCAGCTATTGCAGGTTTTCTGGGCAATTACTGCCCAAAATTGGGCTACTGAAAGCTGGAGAGGGATTTTTGACAAGAGTGTGTGCAGATAAGACAGTTGATAACAGTTTCAAGATGTAAGAGGGTAGATCTTGGTTAGACCTCAGGAAGAAATTCTTCCCTCTGAGGGCCTGGCACAGGTTCCCAGAGAAGCTGTGGCTGCCCCTGGATCCCTGGAAGTGTCCAAGGCCAAGTTGGATGGGGTTTGGAGGAACCTGGCATAAAGGAAGGTGTCCCTGCCCATGGCAGGAACACGCTGATCTTTAAGGTGCCTTCCCACCCAAACAATTGCAGGATTCCGTGACTTTATTATCTCGGCTGGAAAGTCAGGAGTTGTCGTAGTACGGGAGCACACAGCAGGGAAAGAAAGGCACGACACAGTCATGGCCATGTCAGATGCCTGTGCTCCTCAAGGACAGACCGCACCTGCCTCCCTGGAGGAAAATCCAAGGGAACTGAAGATGCCTTTGTAGCCTTGTCTGCCTTATTAGGTTAAAGGACTCCCGGACTGGCCTTTGCCTGAGGGTATCCAGTTGCCTTTGCCCAGCAGGAGCTGAGGTATGCTGAATTAAGATGATGTATTCCGTGGACAGGTGCAGAATGGAATCATTTCTTCAGACAGGAGGGTAAAAAAAAGGTGGTTAGAAAGTTTATCCTATGCTACAGAAAACCACAGCGCTGTATGTCAGGGACTCTTACATATTTATTACTATATACATCTTGTAAGTTCAATGTCAGCTCTTGGCTGTGGGTGGTGGGAGATATTGGTGCTCCTTGGGGGTGAGGACTTCTGTTGTTTGGAATATTTTAACTTTTCTGAAGAGTCTGTGGCTTGGTGGGGAAGGACCAAGCTGCCGCAGAGCTGTCCCCGTGTCACTGACCCTACAACCCACACTGCAGCACGGAAGTTTGCCCACTGCAGTCCCCACAAGGAAGCCTGACAGAAGCTCATTATCATCTCTCCAGGGCACTTACCAGGGAAATCTCCCACCCCAGATATTTTACCCCACCCGTGACACCCTCCACGACAAACCACGAGCCAAAAAGCAAAGGCTTTGGGTTGCCGGCATGACTGTGGTGGCTCACAGGGAAATCTGGGCAGAGTGTGGTGTGTTTACACATGGTCCCTGAGTGACAATCCTCTCTGTGTCCCCCGAAGCCATTAGCGCTCTGAGGAGTCAGCAGATGAACTGGAGTGGTTAAACTCATTAACACCGGGTTAACTCCCATTGTGAAGCTCCTGGCTCCACATCAGAGGGCAATAAAACACCAAGAGCAACATGATGACTGTTATGATCAGGAAATTCGGGACATGTGTCGTTAGAGGGAACAAACAGGGCAGCAGAGGTGTCTGGCAGCAGCGCTGCTGAGTGTTCATCGCCTTTCACTCCCTCTCCATGTTCCTCTAATGCCCTTTATCAGCTTCCTCCGCTGTTGGGTGCAAACAAAGTCTGGCCCTTACCTGAGGGTCAGAGAGATGAGAGACAGTGTTAGACAGGATATTCCCAGCATTTTCAATGCTTCCTTTTTGGTGGGTTATGAATGTCTGACTGACACGGCCAAGCGAAAGTGCTGCGGGTTCCCGCGGGACCCGTGTGGCTGTAAAGCTCACAAACATAATAATAACAAAGCCATAAATTCTGACCTGTGGTACAGTCTGAGCCGAATAACAGCTCCCCAGCTGTGGAATATGTGCCCTTGTTGTGTGAAGGTGGCAGACCCGGGGGTAAAGTTCACCTCGTATTTGTCAGGTTGTGCAGAGCCAGGCCCGTTTAATGACCGAAAAGCAGCCAAAAGCCCCAGCAGTGGGACAGATGCCCAACTGTGTTTTGAGCCTGTTATGATCTACTGAATATTTTGTGAGGAGAGAAAGCTTAAAAAAAATACATGATGAGGGACAGATAACAGAGGCAGGGCGAAAAGTGATGCCGATCCCATCACAAGGGACAAGTTTATCCCCTCCAAAACACCCAAGATTTTTGTATGTCCAGAGCTTTACCCAGTGCCTCAATGCCTTCAGGCCATGAGGATTGGATGCAGCCCAGGAGCAGGGATGAAATAACCCATGGCTGTTTCTCCTTTCTGCAGTGATTTCTTCCCAACCAAAACTCTGCAGCCCCCAAACCCCTGGAAGACACTAGGAAAGCTCCAAAGCTTACAGAAAGGCAGGGAAGTGCACTGGGTGAATATTAGGAAAGACTGACAGTGCCATGAGATAACTCAGATTCTTCCCAAAAGAGTAGAAAGAGTTGGACATGTGGAAAAACTCAAATACCCCATGCCTGCCTTTTGCAGGTGCTGGGATGGGCTGGCAGCAGGGAGATGCTCACAGGAGGAGCTGGGGAGAAAGATTTGTTGGGTCTGCCATCACCAGGAGGGGATTTTCCAGGGCAAAGGGACTGGAGAGACAACTTCTTCATCCCCCATCGCCCCTGGCAGACTGGGATCGTGTCCACCTCAAGCCTCAGTGACAAGCGGGAGCGGGCTGCGCGCCATCCGGAGAAGGAAGGACGAGATGATTTGTTTTTGTGTGTGTTTTTCTTTCCATGTCTGCTCCTTGGAAGGAAACATGTCTGCTTTTAGAGAACAATGCTGCCCAGGGCCGTGGGAGTGAGTGACTGGGCTGTGCGAATCCCAACCCGCAGCCCGTTCCCAGGCCGGCCCTTGGCCGCACTCAGCCCTGCACCGGCCCCTTCCAGAGGGTTAAATCCTAAATGAGGAGGGCTGGGGGCAGTTGGGAAGTGCAGCCTCTTCCTCCCCTTCTGGGGGTGCAGCACTTGCTGTCCCTGAGCTGTTGGCAGCAGGGATGCTCTGGGGCTTCTTGAACATCCCCCAAATCCTGAGTCTGCACCCCATAACCTGCACTGTTACCTCGAATTCTTCCTCTGCTTCTTACCCCAAATGCTTTCCCTGGACTTTTCTTAGAGCTGTTTCTTCTCTCCTGCTCCATCCATATCCCAATGGACTGATGAGGACGATAAAATGGGGACAGGACAGCCATCAATCCAGTAGGACAATCCACCAATTCCATCTCCCTCCTCTGGAACCGAGTGAAATTATGTCAGATCCCCTCATTTTGAGACAACAAAACCCCCTTCAAAGCTGTGAAATTCCTAGCGCACATTCCACATCTCTATTAATCACCCCGAGTCCTGCACATCATCCTTCTCTAAATTCTGCCTTTGGAGGCACAGAGGACTCCTTGGGCTGCTGCAGTGGGGTTAAGCTCTGCCAGCCTCCAGCCAGGTCATGTTTTGTTCTGATGCTCTCCACACACCAAATTTTGAGGTGAAATTTGGGCTGCAACCTGCTAACTCCACTTGGAATGGCTGCTCGGGGTATCTCAGGGGTACAGAACAGCGTTGTAGGGATTCCCAGCCGGCTCTCTCCAACCTGACTAAAAGCACTTGGCATCAATCAGGGAACGTCCAGAAAGGCCTAATTTCCATCTGTGCCTGAGCAGCACAGAACTGGGAGCGGGAAGTGTTACAGAGGAGTCAAATACTGTGGATGTGGAGTTATTGGGGTGAAGGGGATTGACAAGGGTTGCAAAGATACCTTTGGGAGGGTTTAGGGCTCCCAAATCTCCAGACAAGTACTGAGTTGGGAAAATACATTCCAGCAGCAGGGATTAGCCAGGCATTTTCCTTATTTTACAGCATTTTTTGTCACCTCGTAGGTCCCCTGTCATTGCAGCGCTTTGAGCCCAGCTGTGCCCAGGGATCGGGAAGGATTCGGAGGGAGGTTTTCCACTCTCCCAGCTAAACAAAACCTTTTTGGGGTACTTCTCAGTGATCCTTGAGGTCTGCAGATCACCTTTAACAGAAACCTTAGCCCTGGCACTTGAGGGAATGCTTGAACAAGGCTCCTTAACACACCCCCGTGTCCTCCCAGGCACTTCTCCCGCCCAGTCCCGGCTATCCCGGCGCTGAATGGGACCTTAGTTTTAAGGATAAACACATCCATCACAAAGCTGTTTGGCCCACATCCCCTCCATGAAACCCCCTTTGAGGACTCTCTGCCCAGAGACTGCATCCCTGCTCCACTTTCCGCTCCCCAACCTGCTTTTTCCAACGCTCCCCAAGCAAAATCCCGCATTTACCAGGAGCGGGAAGGGGCGCAGGAAAAACAGGGCCACTTTAACCCCTATTTTAAAGCTGTAGTTCCCTCTCGGTTTGGTATATTTAGTTTGGGCACAGTTCTGAAACAAAAGGTACAAAGGAGCCAAGTTGTTGGGGCAGGGGGAGGGAGGAAAGTTAGTTTGATTTTGAGAGCCTTGGAAGATCATTAAAATTTCATAACAGGCAGGAAAAAAAAAGGTTGTTTGCTTCTAAGGTCTCTGGTGTTTAAAGAGCTAGAGACAAAACTGCCGAGCAGAATATTCCAGTTTATCCCGTGGAATAGGAAGGAATGGCCCCAGATGTAATTACAAGTAAGTAGAGCAGCGAGAGAGGGGAAAAAGCTCAGGAAATCTGATGTCTAAGAAGGTTTTTTCGCCAGGGTTTAACCAGTTTGCTCGATTGTTTGTTTGCGGTGATTTTTCCGACCTGCCTCGGTAAAGCGCTGGATACTTTGACAGCGAGAACGGGTGGAATGGGGGGAATTTTGGCTTCTGAAATTTGGGGGCAGCTGAAAGCAAAGCCAGAGAACAGGGGTGAAATGTGAAGCGTGGGTTGTGAGTTTACAGAGCTGGGTTCAGGGGATGGGGTTTCGGCCGTGGTCTCGCTACTCCGGCTTTGGAGTTTTTATCCGCTGAACAAGCAACAGGAGAGAGATTTTTACAAAAGCAGGGAAATGATATCTCATTAATATTCCTACCTAGCAGAAAAAGAAGGGAATAATAACATTAGTGGTTCTAAAGCAGCAGGGAGATGATGATGAATGTTAGGCTGTACATGAAAACTGTACAAGGCTTGTATAGATTTCAAAAGAAATCTGTGCTATTTCTGTTCTTGGGCTTCACTCTTTAAAAATACATTACCACTGAAATGGAGTTTTAGAAGGGAATAACAACGCTGGCAAAGTATTTCTTTGAAGCACAGAGCTCCCGATCTGAAAAACAAAATGGGTCGTAAATCACAGAACACATTAAGAGCCACAAGATATATGGAAATCTAATATTATAAAATATTCTTCTCAGGACAAAATAGCCTTTAAAACAAGTGTTTTGTAGTGATACAAATGCCAGTAAAGGGATTATATTCCTGTCAAGGTTGTAGATATCGGTTCCATTCTAAAATCACTGTACAGTACTTTAAAAAATCATTAATAGTGATTAGATATTTGTATATATGACATCAGACTTACTCATGAAAAGGAGAAACTTTTAGCTCTATATTTATGTTTTATTATGCACTTACTTTTAGTTGTCTTTAATCTGTACAACATTGCTGTATTTAACGGCATAGCTCTTGCCACAAAAGAGATGTATCTTAGTTTTTTATTTTGTTTTACCAAAGAAACCCCCAAACCCTACAAGAAATTATCTTACTTATAATTTCCTATACTTAAAATGATTGCTAAATAACCTTCAAGCAGAAGACAAAGAAAATATATAGAATTATTTGTTGAAATGCATAATATTTACTGGTTTTTTAATGAGTAGAGCTTATTACCCTCCCTCTTTTCATGCCTAATACACAAACGCTGTACCCATAAGAGCAGCTTTATAATCATAGGAAACATTTTTAAAGGAATATTGTTAAATTCAAACTGAAATCTTATTATCTCTTGTGGGATCAGTGCTCCTGAAATCATTACCTACAGTAAATTGTTCCTCTGATTTGAAATGTTCATCCCCCAAGGAGGATTAATTATTCCATTAGGATAGAATTTTCTCCTTATTTTTCTGTCTCTGGGGAAAAGATCAGCTTCCCTGCTTCTCAGCTTTTACACGAGTGTACAAATAAAACACTGAGATTATTTCAGAGGATTGTCCATGTGCAAACTCCCATCATTTTTTAAGGAGTTTCCCAGAGAGGAGCCTGATCCAAGCCGTGTTGGAGTTAATGAGTCATTTCTATCTGCTGTAAAGGGATTTGGAGCTGAGCACTGGACTCCTTACAAGCTGGAGGCTGAACTTTCATAAGAACATGAATTTTATCATCTCGCAAAATCAGGGATCATGGAATAATTTAGCCTGTAGTTGGAGTGTGTAGTTTGGTCTGATAATGATATTTTCCTCCATGTACTTTGGATTTATCAGTGGTTTGTGGCTAGCACAGCCCGTGTCAGCTGATTTCTCACCCCTGTGTTAATAACACTGTGCTTTGGCATTGTGTTAGTGTAGAAAAACAACAAATTTTGAACCTGACTCTGATTTTATTACTTTTTAAAAATAGACAATGATATTATGTATAAAAGAACCCATTCCACAATTTGATAATAATCAGAACAGCCTGAAATCTCACTACCTCTGTTAAAAAACAGAGAAATCTGAGGGATTATAGGAATTCTGGAGCCAGTGAAGGTTCAAATGCTTTTTGCCTCCTTTTCTCTCTTGCTCTTCTACCTTCATTCCTTGCCGTGGGGTTCCGTGTGCCGTCCCACAAAGCTTCCGTTGGGAGCAGGGAGGAGGGTCTGGAAAGGGTCAGCTCAGTCTAAGCAGGGTCTGCAAACAAGGCCCATGTTGTCACAGCGGGTCTGCTGAACCCTTCCAGCCCAACCTGGGTCTCCATGTCCTGCCATAATGCAAATGAGGCCGTTCCTGCTGGGAACGTGGCATTCCCGGGAACATTCCCTCCTGGGAGCGAGTGCAGCAAGTCCTCCTGATTTAAGAGCTCTTACTGATGCTGCTATTCTTAATTTACAGGCATTCACAGCCTCCCTTCTCAGCCTTTCCCTTACTTCTACGTTGAAAGGAGAAAAGTGGGAAGCATCCCAGCTAGATGAGTTTGTAGGATTAATTGGAGAGTGGACTTGTGAAATAAACCTCCTTCAGGTCACTTTTCAGACAGTAAGCTTTAAAAATGCAACTCTAAATGGCCCCCTCAAAATAAAATAAAATAAAAAAGAATCAGTGGGTGCAGTTATTTGCAGATAATGCCATTTATGAGCCCAGAAATATTCTGGGATTTTCCAGTCTGGACAGATGGGAGTAGACAGGGGTCTCCTCCCGCTGTGCCAGGGGAGCTGGCACTGCAGGACCCCTCTCCCTGATCGGTGCTCCAGGACTTTCCAAGTTATATGAGCCACCCCAAAAAATCATTTAAAGAGATGGTTAAGAATCAAGCTTTCCTGGGATAAATGAAAAGCTGGATTCTACTTGATTTCTGTTCTTTCTGTGCAGGCAAAATTCACAGGGCAAAGAGTGCGAAAGAACCCAGCAGCGCCAGGGGCAAAATGTGATGGATGATTTCCAATACCACTGACTTCCCACTCTGCTCCCACCCCTGGACAGAAATCTTGGCTGGCTCAGGGATGCAGTTTGCAACCTCTCTGCTCCACCACTTGTAAATAAAGGCCTTTTTATCGCTGGGGTTTCATGCTCAGAAGAAAGTTATCTGTGGCCATAAAAAACACGTCTGTCGCTGGCTCTGCTGAGCGCAGAGCAGCCGGGTGTTCAGCATGGCATGGAAGTGCTTCCAGCAGGCTTGGAGCCACAGCTGTGTCCTTTTTCTTCCCTTTGTCCAGCACACTTCATCCTGACCCAGGCAGTTGCTGTTCTTTCTAGAGGGCGGCAACTCAGAAAATTACAAATATCTGATATTTTTTTTTGTGGTTAAGAAAATGTTCCTCGCACGAGGTGAAAGTTTTTTGTTACAATATCTGCCCGAACCCTTAAACTGTCAGAAACTGCCCTCAGCACTGGTGTTGCTATCACAGCTCCACCACCCCTGGACGGGATGAAGCTCCTTATCCTGAGGTGTGCCTGAGCACAGCTCTGTCTGCAGCAGGGGCAGGACAGGGGTGGGGATGGAGCAGATAAATGAGGTTCTGATAGGTTGGGGAGCAGCTGTAAAACCCAATCTGCCAAATTCAGAGGAGGCAGCTGCCCTTCCCTGCTCCTAGTGAAGTCTCTTCCTCCCGACAGTTTGCCGAAAGGATTTCCATTGTGTGGTACTTAGCACATCTGGGAATTTATTGCAAGCTGATGCTTTCTGTTTTCTATCTCAGTGACACCAACAGAAGATGCGGAAGAACGATTCCTGCCAGATCTCTGATCCGCTGCATCCAAATGTGGTAAAACCCTGGAAAGCTCTGACGTAGGAGAGCCCTGCTTGTCCTGGTCTGATCCTGAATGACACTGACACCCACTGACTTTTCCCTGTAACGAATGCTTAGGAAAAATACAAGGATTTGGATAAATGAGAGGGAAAAAAAAGGTTTATTTCCAAAACACAGCCTTTATATACAGGGCACTGGAGAGTGTGGTAGGGATGGAAAATAACATTGACCAGATTCTTCGTGTCTTGACTTTATTACCCTACTGAATATGGAGAAAGGGATAGAATAAAGCCTTCCCAGGCAGGAATAAAGCCCAAATCTGAGCTTCTCAGCCTCCATAAAGGAGCAAGGAGGGATGGTGCACGGCAGAGAGAACTTCCCTGATGATATCCAGATGTCCCTGCCCTTTCCACCCAGCAGTTGCCCTGGAAAATGGCTGATGGCTGGGTTGTGTTACAGCAGAAACCAGGGATTTTCCAGCTGGACAACAGGCTGTGGCCACAGGGCATCCGCATCCCAACGCCTTTCCCTGCCCTTTACCTCAGCTGGCCCTTTGCAATGGGCCGCAATGAAATCATGTTCCCAATGGCAGGAACACAAAATAACTCATGATGTGCCTCAAACTGTGAGCAAAGAGTATCCGACCCTGCCCAAACACAGACCTGCTCGCTTCAAAGGGGCAATATTTACACTGTAATCAACATCTAATTCCCTTTCCCGGCCCCAATATTCCCTTCTGTGCTCAGCCACATTTTCTGCCCATCCAGGAAATCTGCACGAGGTGGGCTGGGTGAACAGGGGATGTGAGGTGTGCTCCCAGGGAATGTCTGGATCCCAGGGATCATCCCAAGGACTGCAAGCCCCGACACCCCAGGACCAAGGCTTTTCTCCTGGCTCATTTCATTTATAACCACCAAGCTTGGGCAGGGCTACTGAAAATCCAGATTTCTGTGCTTTCCACACTTTCTAAATTAAAGTTTTCTCCCTTGTAAGTGAGCAAAGAAACAGCCTCCTTGCCTCAAGGTTGGGGAAATAGGAGCAAAGAACCAAATTGCAGCTTCAAAGTGCAGTTTAGAACTCCCAGGAGGCACGAGATCTCTCTCTTGCCATTTCTTTGCCGACCTCAACAGCTCAGAATGACCAGCTGGGCAGAATGAAATTCCTTCCGTTCTCAGATACTGCGATAAATATTTAATAAATAATCAAATTAAACCCGAATGTTGCTTGTATTTATTTTTTTTTTCCTTAGGTCAACATCTGTAGCTTCTCGTGCTGTTATTTGTGAAACAGCTTTATTAACCTATTACGAAAGCAGGCATTTGTTATGCAGCAAATTGGAGTTTCACAGTCAATGGATGTTTTGTGGCCTGGGAAAAAGTAAACATCAACTGGAAAAGTCACTTGTGCCTATTCTTGTTTTTGCCCAATAAGAATTAATATCAGATGTGTAAATGGTGGAATTCCTTGAAGGAAATGCAGCTCCTTTGTTAAGGGACTGTTAGCTGGAAACTCCAGAGCCTCAGATGATGTAATAGCCAGACGTCTGCAGACTTTTAGAACAATTGTCATTTATTTCCAGGAATAAGAGGAAATTTCTTTCTACTTCTCTTCCCACATCACTCATCCTAGCAGGCAATGATGCTTTCCAAGGCTTTTCAGCAGTCACTAATGGCATAGTTCTGTATGGGCCACTCCACTTGACAGATGGATTAGGATCCAGTGTCAAACTGAGGAAAAATGGAGAAGAAATCTTCATATGAGGATGGAGACAGACTGATGAGTCCACCCTGCTGGTAATACCGAATTATTCAGGGGCTAAAGATGAAAGGTGAATGTGATGAGATGCCAAAAATCCATCTGGAAATCCATGGCTGAGTGAGAAAACATCAGGTGAAATTCAGGATAGATAAATGTCAAGTGATGGACACAGGAGAGGAGGGTGCTGGAAATCCTCTAAAGTAACCCTGAGTCTTAAACTCTAAACTAGCTGTAATCATTGAGGAGAGACACAGCTCTAAGGGTGATTATCCTGGGAAATAGTTTGGATTTGTGGGTCTCAGGAAGCAAAGTAAATGTTAGAAATTATTAAGAAATGAAGAAGGGATAGATAGATAGATAGATAGATAGATAGATAGATAGATAGACAGATAAGGTGTTATTTAATAATCCTGGAACACCTGAAATCTCCCTGCTCCTAAAGGATCCAGTCAAACTGGAACACACTTAGAGGATGGCGCCAAGGATAATTAAAGACTCAGTCCTCAGTGGGAGAATGATTAAATGGGCTCTGTTTCTTCAGCCAGAAGAGAGATGAGTGAGAGGCTCTGATGGCCTTCTCAGGAATTAGGAATGACAAGGAGAGAAGAGCAAACAGCTGTGTGCTGGTTTTGCCTCTGACACAGAACTCAGAAGCATGAAATGAAGCTGGTGGCTGGCAGGTCCAACCGAGCAGGAGCAATCCTCCACACCGTGCTTCGTCATCCTGCGCAGCTCCTTGCCGCGGGATCCTGGGAGCGTTAAAAGTTTACTGGATGCACTCATGAAAGAAAAACTCATCAGAGGTTTTTAAAATCCATCTGGGTTTTGTATTAAACAGAAAGGCTCCATGTCTGGTTCAGAAAGTGCCTGAGCCAGAAACCACTGTAAGTTGGGCAAGTGTTTGGGGGGAAGTATCGCTGTAGGACTGACCTACATTTGTACTCTTTGCTGGGCTCTCACTACTGTTGCAGATAGGAGGTTATTTGGCATGGGCTTCCAGCCTGACCTGCTAAAGCTGTTCATATCTCCTTGTGAGCCCAGACTTCCAAGTGATAAGTAATTCCAGACAAATGCATTCCTTATGTTCTCTCTTAAATGCAATAATAATGTTAACTATTAAGTCAGGTGATGACAAGCCAACACAGAGCGGCCTCAGGTCTTGAGCTTCTCCCTCCCCAGTTCTTATTTCCTTTGCTCTGGGTTCAGGTGACCCAGGGCAGCCCACAGGTGCTGTAGGGGCAGGTCTACATGGGTGGACATCAAGTGCCTCTGCCAGTCTTGGCTCCAACAACCTGTGCAGGGCCACCGAGAGACAAGGGGATGTGGTGAGCGCATATCAGGGTTGATTTGGTGACCAGGCTCACTTTGCATCTGAAAATCGCAGGTCAAGGAGTTGTGCCCAGATTTCCTCCAACTACCAAACAACTCTGGTGTGCTGATATAGCAGTTGGAGCTCAGGGCATTTTAGCAGGGAGGAAAGCTCAGTTAAAAACATTCCTTTTGGCTCTAAACTAGCGGAGACCTCCATAAGAGATATTCACAATCTTGTGACCAGCTCCTCCAACTCTAATTGCCTGGCCAGGCAGATTAAAACAGCTACAATGGTTTCTGGGCAAAACTCTCTGTGTTTTAGCAAAGCGTTTGATAGTCTCATAAAATCTTATTTGAAAGCTTGACTCAGTCTGGCCTGGATATGAGTACTTGTCTGTGGTCTCTGCACTGGCTGGAATACCATAAAGCAGGATAAAGTCTGATATGTCACGTTTGAGGAGATGAAGGAGGTGCTGATTGGAGAGGAAAGCGCGTTGAGCCTGACTTTATCTAATTTATTCATGGATATGTTGCAAGACACAGCAAACAAAATGTGCATTGGACTTGCAGATGGGGGGAAACACTCTGGAAAAACACGGGAGATGAATTACTGGCAAAGCTTCAATAACTCAGGAGAAGTCACCTCTGGCAGAAAAAGTCTCCATGCATGAAGGGGTGTGTGACCACCACGAGGAGAACATTTGACCTCTGCTGGTTCTAGACGTGGCAGTGGAAAACTTGTCCTTTATGAGTCTCCAGAAGGAGAGATGGAGCTGAATCAACCATGGAGATAACAGCTTTCCAAACTATCCTCATGGTGATTGTCTTATTTCTTGCATGCTGCTCCGCTCAGGGAACCTCAGCAAGGAATCAACACCCCAGAGAGAACTCTGGGAGAGAGGAGGGAAGGAAAAATAAAAATAATTTTTAAAAAGTAATAAAAATACCGAAGAGCCATAGGGGAATGGCTTACGAGAAAAGATTAAAATACATAAATATGCCTAAGTTGGCCAAATTATGACTAAGGGAGGATATGATAACTGTCTGCATGTATATGAGGGCTGTAAACCACTAGGAAAGGAAAGGCATTTTTTTGATTGGCATAAGAAGAAATTTCGGAGAAGTCTCATTAAATTAAACAAAGGAAAATGTTGAATGAATAACGGGAATTGTTCCTAATGGTAAACTTGACCAGAATATGCAAAATGTTTTATATAAATTGATCTGAAAAAGACATCAAGGAGATGTGAGAAAGCTGCTTGGATCCCAGTTATTAAAGATATTGGCTTCTCGTGCTTCCTGCAGCAAAGCAAGGAACAAGAACAATTGAACTCAATGGAAAGGGTTTGGCTCTCTTTGTTTTCTGGTGCAGGAAACCAACGATTTTAGAAAACTCTGCCAATGGTCTCGTCGTTAAAAATGCAGTGAGTGCGTCCAGAAAGCTCAGTCACAGAAAGAACATGGCTTTCTGAGGGCTTAAGGCTGAGTCTTCCTTCTTTCAAGGTTTTCAAAATATTTCTCAGCAAACCCTGCCAGAACACTCCCCTGATGTGCTGCAGCCCGGAGAGCACAAGGTGTGATAAAAGAGGGACGGAGCATCATTTACATTCCCAGCACAAACATCAGCCCCTGTCGGACAGGCTGGTCCGGGTCCAGCTTTCTTGAAGTGGTTTTTGACCAGAATTCCCAGCAAGGTGCCCAAATGTGGGCGAGAATTCCCGTGCTGTCCTTGTGGCACACCCAAACCACAGGCAGAGCCTATATGAACTGGGGAATGTCCACACCACCGTAAGGCCCAGCCCTCATGCTGGGAGAGGTTTAGAGCTGGCAGAGGCAGCGTAAGGTGGAATTCCTCCCTGGCACTGGGATCCACGTTCCTTTCCCAAAACCACTTCCATCAGTGGAGGCTGAGAGCAAGTCCTGTGCTCCAGTGTGGCCATCTAATTGAGGTGTCCTTGGTGGTTTCCAACAGGAACCAGGCAGCAGATTGAACCCCAGAATTATGGAATAGCTTGATTTGGAAGGGACCTCAGAGGTCATCTATACCAAACCCCGTGCAATAAGCAGGGGCAGAGCATCATAAAATCATAGAATGGTTTAGGTCGGAAGGGACCATAAAAAGCATCTTGTTCCAAGCGCACTGCAGCGGGCAGGGATACCTTCCACTAGAGAAGGTTGCTCCAAGCCCCATCCAACCTGACACCTTCAGCTGGATCCGACCCTGGATGTTTCCACAGGTGGAGCAAGGAGAGGTCTTTGACAAACCTGTTGTGCCATGATTTGATTTTGGCCATGAACAAGTGAAAGAAGCTTTTAACACTTACGTGTTGGATTAAAAACAAAAAGCAGGCGGGCAGGTGAGACCTCAGATCTCCTGCAGGCACCAGGACATTTTCTTGCTAATCTTGCAAGATGAAGGTTTTAATTTGAGAACCCTGAGTTTCTCAGACCCTTCTTGAAACTGGAATCATCTCTTTGGTCTTAAACAACCTGATTCTCCAAAGAACTTGAAGTCTCAGCATTTCCATGGAAGCTACAGCAGGGAAGGAGGAAGCAATCCTCACCTTTTTGAATCTTTGCACAGTTTGTGTCACTTCATTGCCACCCTACGAAGGCTGAGCTCTTAAATCAGGTCTCTATCAAATCCCTGGATTGCTGCAGGCTAATCAAATCCATGGAGGTGGCTGGCATCAGTTCAATAATATGGATTGTATCAAGACTCAGGATTTTCATATTTCAAAGAATGTTATGATTTTTAAAATCACACACAGGGTCGTATTTATGCACAGCCCCTTGCTGTGCGCTGCGTTATCCACTTAGACTCACATTACAAAAATAAGCTGTAAACACTTTTGATGAAAGGGTTGGACACTTCGTTTACACCCCGAGAATGGACTTTTGTTTTAATGCCCAATTTCACTTCGGTATTTAACCTTTCCCCTCTGTTTTACATATATTCTGTCATTTCGTTCCAGCTTGCTATTTATTTATCTTTGTGCAGGGAAGAAAAAAAAAAAAAAAGGGGAAATCATATATTTTTTTAAAAAGGATTAAGTAAATACACTTACAAAAAAAGTGTTCACTCAGATCTTAGTTAAACGTATGCAGCAAATCAGAGTCTGTTTATCCTGAAAGTGTTTTGGTTGGGGTCTTAGATGATTTCCATTGGCCATGAACGAGCATCAGCTAAAAGCAAAATGAAAAACCTTTTACCTGTCAAGACATTAATTAAAGTTTAATTAGCTCCTGTTTGCACAGTGCTTTGAAGACGTGAAAGCATTTTGGAAATCATGCGTGTGTTAAGGCCTGCAGGGGCTACTTCTGGAGCAGCTTTTGGCATTGGAAATCTCCAGGATGGAATCGGGGCTCACGGCATCACGGGGAGGGCTCGCTGGCCAATGCCCGCCCGGGATTGCCATGGAAACACAGAGGCAGCACATCCTGGCAGCTCCATAAAAGAAGTTTTTTCATATATTTTTAAAAGGCTGGAATCCACCCTACTTGGCTTGGGCTTCCCCACAAGTGAAGCCTTGCCTCAAGGGCACACTGTGCCAGGAGAACTGAGAGCAAGCTCCATGTCTCTTGTGGAAATGCCCGAAACATCCCAGCAAGGATGAGGGATCACAAGGTCCAGCTTCCTGGATACCTTGTGCAGTAGAACCCATCCTAAAAGCACCTAAAATAGGGAAAAAATTCAAATTTTGGCATAGTTGGTGCCCTTTGCTCTCTGAGCAACCAATACTGTTCATAAATATTGGCAAAATTATTTCCTCATGCCAGGAAATGCAACTTTTTATGGATTTTATTGTTCCTTGTAGGCTCTGTGGCAGAAGAAAATGTTAAAGGAGAACTTTGAAGCAAGGAAATGAGCAAGTTGGATGGATCTTTACGGTGGGATCTCCTCCCAGCCCTGAGGAATAGGGTGTGAGGGAGAAAATGTGCAGAGTGGGGTGAGGGATGGTGCAGTTAAGAGGGGGTGGCTGGAGGGCTGGAGAGGGGGAGCTGCATGGAAAGGGAGAAGCAGCACCTTGGGATGAAGAGGATACAGAAGAGGAAACCAATAAAATGTGATCTCTGGAGAGATTTTCCATAAAGTCCTGATTATCATCTGAAATTTTTCTGAACCACCAAATTGTCAAATAGGGTTTTCTTTTTTTTTTCTTTTTTTTTTTTTTTTTAAATGTTCAGCCATCCCTAATTGTAAATGAGCCCTTTGACTTCCTTTGCTCACAGACCTTTAAACTGCCCAGGCACGATTAAACAGTAAAAAAAAGTCACAGAATTCGCGGAGAGGGAGAATAATAGCAAAATCTGTTCCTCATTTTTTTTTATATTTCATATGGGATGCGAACCGTTTACTCCCTAGTAATTGCAGATGTTAGACTGAGACTGTAATAATGTAGCTGGCAATAACTGTTGCTTTACCACAAAAAGCTTCCCAGTAGCATTAAAAAGACAACAGAAACAATAGTTTCAACACATTCATCTGTACCAGGATTCTGGAAGCACTCAAGCTACTGATTTATCATGTAAACTTTTGCTGGTGTACGTAGGAACTCCAAATATTTTCTCATGCTGTTGCTGAAGAGATGACAATCTCTCATTGTCTTCCATCATGTAATCTCTCAAATTTGCAGACAAATCTGGCCTTCTCATGGATTAAAAACCCTTTAATTTCTGTCTAATAGAGATCAGAAAACACATGCTTTAATATTTCCTTCTTTTTTTTTCTAATATTTGTGCTTTCTGGTTTGTTTGCCCATGTCAGTCTGATGTGCTGGGTGGCAATTTTCAATTCATTATCTAAAATTTACTGCTAAAAATCTTTTAGAGCCTCCTGGCCTGTGAGTTGTCCTGCATAACATGAATATAGGTGATACATAAAGCAAACAACACCCTAAAATCGACCCTTCCAAGCTGGCCAGGTGCCCTTATCACACATTTTAATGTGCCAGGCAGGACCAGGCACGTATCACCGTACCTTCAAAGTGCCACGTTTTTGTCACAGATGTTTTGCATAAATAAATGGTGTCATCCAGGCTGATTAAATCAATACATCTGTATCAACTTGCAGTTCCTGACGGCGTGTTCCAGAGGATGCCTTCTGCTCCCGCTGCAGCCTTTGAAATTGCGGAGGGAAACAAATAATAACAATAAAACCCCCTTGTTTTTCCCAGGTTAACTTTTCATCTTTATCTAAGCATAACAGTGGCTGTGCTGATTGCGCTGGGGGAAAACAGCCCGTGGATAACGCGGCTGAAGCCGTTCCAGCCCAAGGTTGCCCATCTGGTGGTACTGCAAACCGCAGGAGCAGAGCTCAGCTCCAGTGTCATCGGATCCCTAAGCTGGAATGTTCTCCTACTACAATTTAGGTTTTCCAGCCATTCCTTTTCTAATCCAACACTCATACAGCGCAGCCTTCTTCTCTTTCCATCCATTGTTGCATATTTGCGTGTTTGGGTTCAGCAGTGTGAGATTAGGAAATTACAGTTTGAAAAAGGGCCTGGGGCTGTGGTTTCTGGTCGTGTTCACATTGCAAGGAGGTCACTTCTCCATTGATACTTGCTGAAAGTAACGAGATTCCGAGCACGCCAGAAATAATATCGCATTGTGTATCTGCTTTATGTGTCTGGATATCTTCAGAGCTTCTATCTATCGTGTGAGTGCTTAGTAATAACATTAACAGTGTGACATTGGGACTGGGAACTGGGATTTTAGGGACTTTACAGCTACCAGGGGGAAAAAAGTCCCAGAGATATTGTTCACAGTTTTGCATTTAAATTAATAGCAAGTAAACAGATGAGTAACGTATGGCAGGAATGTTCTGCACAGAGGACGGGCTCCCATTAGGATTTAAAGATCACATTCTCCTCTAGCTGCTCATTTCTGCCTCACTTCCTGGGCTTACATCATTTATGGAGCACTTCCTGAGCTGGTGGCAGTGTGTCACCGTAGATCTGCGGCATCCTTGGGTGCAGAACAGAAACTGGTCCACCCAAACCCAGCACAAGCTGCCAGACGGATGAATTTTGGACCCTGATGCCAATCATGCTGATAAGACTCATTTTTATATGTGATTGTGCTTGGTCTGGTTTTGAGAATAACCCTACATTCTAGGGCTGTTCCTACAATTATGTTGATGAAGATTAGAGATAAACATGAACAGATCCAGGATGTACCGTGGCAAGGCATAAACACTCTGGAAAAAAAAAAGCAATATTAATATTTTCTCTGTCTCTTACACATCTTTTGTGTCAGATATTGCCAGGGCCCCATTCTACAAAATGAAAAAAAAAATCTTGGAATCAGAATAGACAGGATTAAAATACTAATAGGATTTCTTAGCATTATCCTCCCACGGCTCTCTTTAGGTGGTTTTACAGGGCTGTCATCAGAGAGAGCATCTGAGCAACTTTCATATAAAACTAAAAGCAACGTATTGTTATAAATGAGCAAAAAATTGGGAAAGAGTGCGGGAGAAAGTGTGTCCTCTCTCTCCGAAGATCTGATGTTTTATGGGTAGCTGGAATATTTCTGCCTTCATTATCTGTGTCTTGACTTGGCTTACGCTCAACCCCCAAGTTTTATAGAAATGTATCTCTCTATCACTCTGACCTTCCAAAGACATCAGTCTGGCTAGGAAATCCAGCGAATTTCTGGCATTGGGGGTACTGACTCACTCATTGTTCCTGTTCATTGTCAGTTCAGGAATTTCCTCTGGTTTGGTTGGAAGGGAAAAAATCCATCCAACAGCAGTTGTTGGTATTTTGCTGTTGTTTGCCAGGAGTCTAAACCCCAAAATACTTTCTCTTCTCAACAGCATCGTGTTTCTCATTAATCAGGGTCAACTCTTCCTTTTCTCTCCTGACCTGTAGTAGTGACCCCAATGTTCCTTTTAATTTCCTTGATCTATTTGCAACATTCCCGGCCAGGTCTCTGGAGTGTTGAAGATTGAAAGTAATTTCCAAACACCTTCAGCTGTATTCTGGTTCCAGTTAAACTGGTCCGAATCAAGGCTCACTCTGCAGTAATCACTGGGCAAAACGGATGTGGGAGCCAAACCACAGATTATAACATCA
This sequence comes from Callaeas wilsoni, assembly GCA_013398955.1. NCBI lineage: Eukaryota > Metazoa > Chordata > Aves > Passeriformes > Callaeidae > Callaeas > Callaeas wilsoni. The sequence continues at coordinate 85,008 of VWPU01001269.1, read as the reverse complement.
GGGATTATGTCTTTCCAGGGGAAAAAGAAAGCTCCCACAAAATCTCTATAATATTTGCCTTGCCTTCATAATCCAGAACTCTCCTTGTTTTCCCCATCAGCAGAACATTCTCTGCATGGGGATGTTTTCCCAAATCCCTTGGTCAGAGGAGACAAAAGGAGGAGAATGTCTGTGTTTTATGGACAGTCAGGGGATGCTGGATCTTATTCTGCATCTCTGAGCGACTCCATCCGACCTCTTCCCCATCAAGCCCAGACTGACAACAGGGGCTGTTTATAGACATGCTCTGGGGAAAGGGATGGATCTGGGCTTCTTATTCTCACCAAAACAGGACAGAAAGGGAAAAAGTGACATCTTCACTTACTAAAGAGTATTCCAGGCTTTATATCACCTGGTGTCCAGTTAACCATGTGTTCTCCTAAGCATCCCTTCTGAGGGAAGTCTGCTGTCCAACACTTGCTTTTGAGAGGTGTAAACTCTGTCAGAGAGGAGCTCAAGCTGTGAAGTTCAAAGAGCCTGGCTGTGTCTGAGCCTCGGGGCTGTGCTCAGGACCTCAGGAGCCAGATTCTGCTCAGGAACAGGCTTTGACACAAAGGGTTCTTCCCAGGGAGGCCTCGATGATGGATTTGGGCTTAAAGAAGCAACCATCGTATAGTTACGCCATAATGCCCAGAATGGGGTGTGTTTGTGAGGGAATGCGGGTTGGGGGTACATGCATTAAGGCATGATTTGTGTTGGCTCCACAGAGGATCTATCCTCCTTTTATCCCATCCGAAGAGAAGTCTGGGAATTTCATCATAGTAGGAACACAGAGAGGCGGAAAGACATCGTCGCTTTAGGTGACCCAGCCCTGGTCCAGCCCAGCAGCATCTGGGAGCAGGTTACCACAGGCACAGTCCCGGTGCCAGGACTTAAACAGTTTCCATCTCCCCATAAAGACCAGTTCACATTATCCAGCGGAGATGAACAGAATTTCCATTTGCCATGGTGGGCTCATTAGTTCCAGGTAAAATTTGTTCTCCTCACTGGCTAAATCCCTTAAGGGTACTTTGGGCCCATTCCTAGACTCATTAAAGCCAATGGCAGCGGAGTTGAGTATTATTCTGGTAATACCTTCTGGTATTATTCCTAATTTAAACATTAATAGTTTAACTCTCTGTTGTTAATAATAATAACCCCTTGGAAAATTCAGCCCGAAATCCACTTCCTTGTGGAATTTCTCCTCTCCCATCAGGCATTCAGGCTGGTTTGTTATTGTTGGGTTGCTCCGGAGTGCTTTGGGTTGCACACACTGGTTTGTTATTGTTGGGTTGTCCTTCGGCGCTGGGCTGTGCACACCAACTAATTTGTTTTTGGAGTGTTGCTCTGAGCTCCACACTCCACTTTATTACTGATGGGCTGCTCGCTGCGTGTTGGGCTGCTGTCCTTGTATTATGATTATTATTGCTGAGCTCTTTTGTGAAGCTCCTACCCACACAAATAGAAGGGCAGGAACTGTGGCGAATTTAATGCAATGTTTGGGGATTAATCTATTTTGCTTCACTTTTAAAAAGGGGCTAATTAGGGCTTTCAGGATTAGGAAACCTGCTTCTTACTCTAATATGGTTTAAAATACCATTTCCTTCCCTACTTTCCTTTCTTCCCACATCCTTCTTTTGAAACATAACTTTTTATAGGTATCCTATCTTCCATCTTAATGCTCCTGTTAGCTTCCCACTGGCCTTTCAGGAAAAACTTCTTTATGGAAGATTTCCTTTCAGGTTCAGTGCAAGAGCAAATACTCATGACCCTTGATCTTACTACTTACTTTCTTCTATAATGTCTTCATTTCATTTTGCTGCATATGTTCATAATCATCAGGAAAATGGAAAGAAAAACTATTGGAAAATATTATTTGGACAAGAATCTGGCATATTTATATGATATAAACCAGAATTCTTCGTTGCCATCATTACTGAGCAGCGTAATATTGAATAAAATTTTTATTTCCCCTGTCCCATAAGCAGTGCCTCTGGTGATCTGGTAATGCTAATTTGGGGAAACTGAGGCCAGAAGTAGCTGTAAAAGGGACATTATAAAATAAAGCAGCCAAGACCTCTGAAATTACCACTGCTTACCTCTTATTTGCCTTTGCCAAACATCACTCTAAACATTTAAAAATTAGTTTGAGTGGAGTAGGTGTATCATTCTTCAGCAAAGGTAAAATGAAAGAGCTACAAAGTGAACAGGACTGTTCTCCAGAGCACAAATTATTTCACTCTTGTATTAATGTATTTTAAAAAGGAAGGAGAGGAATTCTGGGGTAATTAACGAAATACTCCTTCCGTCAAAAAATCTCTCTCCCATGTGCATAACTGGGTTTGTGTTTGTGTGTGTTTTCGATTCAATTAAATGACTGTAAAACCCCAAATGTGAGCAGAAGACACAAGGCTGAAGGAATCTCATTGCTAAATCCAACGGCCTGCTCCCAAAGCTTCCCACAGCAGTCTTGTGGAGCTCCATCCCGAACCCAGTTTGGGTTTGATTCTACATTCCCAGCTCCTCTGGGCACAGCTGGACAGCAGCCATGGACTGGACAATGACCACAGGCATGAACATGGACATGTCCTTGCATTTTTTGGTGTGTTGTCCACCAAACCCTAGAGAATGGCAATTAGCAGTTTAGAAAGGGAAGTGATTATTTGTTTGTTTTAAGAGAAGCCAGGGAAGGCTGAGCCGTTCAGCCGTCAAAGGCATGGCCAGTCTGGGAGAAGAGTGACCAGGACCAAGTGGAGGCTCTCTGGCTCAAAGAGGATTTTCTGCTCCCACCAAAAACCACCCAGAGTCCGAAGAAACGCTTTCACCATCCTGTCAAAGAAAGGTTGTGCTGCTGCTGTGAAAGCACTCACTGGTCAGAACAGTTGCATCACATCCCACCGTCGCTCTGGGAAGGGAAATGCATTTTTAACACAAATTTCCAAATGGCACCATCCCATGCTCCCTGTGGATGCAGACTGCTCCTCAGAATAAAGATAGCAGTATCTTTTGATTTGCCTAACTCAAACCCATCTTGCTTGAAGTCTTTATTTTTCCTTTTGAAGGAATTTGTTGTCTGAGGGGCATTCGGGCCTGGCTGGGGACAGTTTCCTTCGGCAGAGTGTCCCAGGGACAAACGGATTGAGGGGGCTCCAGGTCAAACCCTGCCCTCAGCTCAACACTCCCCACTCTAATTAACTTCCAAGCTGCCCGTGCATATCTGAGGGCAGAGCCTGGCCTACGGATGTGTTGTTTTGGTTATTTCGCCATTCCAGCACAGAAATGGATTTTTTCCCCTCCGAAGGAGAGGAGTTCAGTGCCACATCCCAGCCCGGTGGTAAACGGAGCCCAGAGAGTTTATCAGCAAGGACTTTTAACTACTGGGCTGTGTTGGGATTCTCATGTTTTACAGCTGGGGTAAAGGATCTCTGATATGAGCACCCCAGGATTTATTGGTCCCACAAGGACTCTGGGGTTTGCTGGCAGTGCAGTTCAGAGAGTCAGGAGAAGTCAAAGGTTATCTTTTGTAGGGTAGTGTGGGATTTACCAGCTGACCCTCCCCCCGTCCTCTGGTTCATCTGCTAAAATCATTAACGAGCCTTCCTTTACCCTCCAGAGCTGTTAGTGTCTTTTTAGCACCGAGATCGAGTTACTGACCTCGGCAGTGCCAATATACCTTGAGGATTTCAAGAGCCTGGGGGTATTTTCGGTGCTAAAAGGAACAGCAGGAAGAAAGAGGAATAGCTGGGTGCTCTGCCCAAAATGAATCTTAATGTTTCTCTTGCTTGTTAAAAGGAGGCCTCTCTTGTTTATACATCACCATCTCAAGAGGGGTTTTTTTTTTGTTGGAGCAAAGGTTTCACTCTTGCTATGCAACAGGAAAATAATGGGGGTGAAAGCAGGATGTAAAAATGGTACTAGAAATGCTAAACAGGGATGGTGCTCCCATCACCAGGGAAGTGGGAAGATGCTGTTACTCCTACTGAGGAATGATGGGCAAACCATTTTGGCATTCAGCCACACTGCTGGAGGACCCTTCATGTCTTTCCTGAGCTTTCTGGGGATCATCCCCAGGGTCTGTCAGAGTCTTTTCCTCACCCTGCCATGCTTGGAGGTGAACTGCACCATTTTGGGGAAATTCAGCAGAGGAGAGCTGCTGCTGCACCCTCCTGATGGGCTCCTCACCCCTCCAACTCTTCCATCAGGTCCCCTTGCACAGTCTGCAGCAAATTTGTTTCCAGTTAAACTCCTCTTGGAATGAGGCCACCCCAAAATGAACAATGAAATAATGACAATCCCGCACCATGGGCTTTTCTCCTGTATCCAAGAGCAGCGAGCAGAGGTCATTTAAGGCCTCCCATTGGTGTCCCTTCCTCCCTTCTGCCGTCCCCTGCCTCATACATCAGTGATCTAATCACTTGTGAAACCCAAGGCAGGGGGCTCTGAAGTTATCCCATTACAAAATCAAGATTTATCGGAACATGAGAAGTCTGGCAGGGTTTTATGATATGCACGGCGCCATTCCTTGCCCTAAACCTATTTGTTACATTTATACTCTGGGACGTTTTATCATTCCTGACACCCCTCCATCTGTTCCTCACCATGCAGTAGCTGGGGGTCCTGTTTCACCGGACAGCAAGGATGAAATCACTTCATCTCAATAATGGGTTACAGTAATTAAGATGCTGTTTGAACACTTGGATTTTGATCTGCTTTTGGGATAAAGTCCCTGGGCTTCTTTTTCTTCCCATCCTTCATAGAATTTCACACCCATATAGCTGCTACTCCACCAAGTATTGACTTTAAAATTTTATATATTTTCTTTCTAACAGGAACAATCTGAATATCACACTTCCTTCTTGTAAAAGGAAGGCAGGGAACAAATGTTCTCAGGCATTAATTACACCCAGATTATCTGATATCAGGATCCCGAAAGCAGATTTTTTAATACGTAGTATAAAGTGCGAAAAGGGGACGAGGAGGGGAGAAAAAAAGTCTCTTTGTTTTCACTTCATTGTGAAGCCATTTGGAACCTGTTAGCTGAGCAAAACAGCTCCAAGATGCTCTTGATTAATAGCAATTACAGTGATGCAGCAACTAGCCCAGTGACATGATCGACACCTCCTTGCCAACACTTTTAATGATCTCCTTTAAAAGTTAAACTCTGCTGGCGTTACATGGAATCCATCAGGAAATTGGAAAATGTTGGAGATGCTTTGAGCCCCGCTGATGCCAGAGCCAGATCCTGCGTGCACGCTGTGTCACTGCGAGCCTGGAAGAGGTTCCTTTGTGTCATTCCTGGGGTGACAATATCCAGATACATGGAGAGAGGCTTGTGGATAGAGCTCTGGACACGAGGCATCTGCTTTATTAAATCTGGGTTGCTGAGCTCAGCTCCAGCCCAGTGGACTCTAAAATTTTTGTGGATGCATCACGGAGCACGTCTGCACACAGCAATTGTCCTGCAAACATCTCCTACCACTTATCTGCACCTGGCTGGAGCTGCTGCTCTTTGCAGACCAAGTTTGCTTCTCACTGAAGCTCTCAGAGGAGTGGCAGAGGCTGGGAGTCTTCCCAAGCTCCACCCTGAGCAGTTTCAGCAGGCCTTTGACCAGCAAAAGTGGTTTTATTAATTAGAGCCGGGTATGTGAATGTCAGAAACAAGGATTATAAACAGTGTTTATGTGAAATGTGGGTGTAAATACAGTGAGGTTCCTGCCGGGTCCTCAGTTGAGTGGGCTTTGCTCATGGAGGGTAAGTCAGCTCCCAAAAAATGTTCTCCTGCCGTCAGACGGAATATTTGTAACACAAAGGCTGGCTCCACCTGCCCGTGGATTCAAGCGGAGCTGCAAACACCAGCGCTGAGAGAAAACATGGGAAGTTAATAAAAGAAAGTTATATCTTACTACTATGGAATCAAAAATTTTAACTCTTTACTCAGTTTTAATAACACGGCTCTGCACTGGCTTTAAAGTTTGGTTTAAAAATGACCATTTTCTGCCTTGTTTAGACTCAGTGCCCCAGCAAGAGAGCTGGGAGGCACAACCATTTAGAGAAGTTCAAATAACTCAACTGGCCGTGACCTGAACTAAAACTAATAGTTTGTGTTTGTGATGGCTACGAGAGCGGCATCTGGCTTACATTTAAATAGAGGGCTATTCAATAAAGCCTCTGCTTCTCCAAACTGCACAGAAGCAAAGATTAATTATTGCAGCTAATGACGTTTCGGCCATTCATGCACCCAAGGGAGAAAGGCAACCCCTGCCCCAAGAACCTATAACAACAAAAATCTTGCAGAAAGCCCCACGAGGGAGAAACCCCAAGAATATATTGTTGTTCCTGATATTCTGCCCAGGCAGCCTAACCATGGAATTAAATATAATTTTTACCAGCAAATTCTTTTTTTTTTCTTGTTATCCTCCCAGAGGAGAACCCAGAGTTTCAAATGGGCTTTTAATAGCAAAGCTCTGAGAATCCAGCCTCTGTGTCTTGCAGCGTCTTAGGGAGATCATGTTTCACATTTCACTCATTCCTCAGTGTGTTGGCACAGCCTAACACTGGCTTCAGACATTTGGTATTTGAAACAGAAAAATCTTGGTGTTTCATTCCTTGCCTCACTTCTCCCTGTGTTTCTCCAGCATCATATAATATTGACAGCCCTTGCCTGGAAAGAAAGGCCAGGTTCTCTCGTTTATTCAGCTGCAGGCTTTAAAAATGGAGAATAGGGGTTTTGTTCAGAGGAGAGAGCAACTGCCAGTGAACTTTTTCCTTCTTTACATAAAAGTGGGATAGCACAATAAACAATGGTAAGAGAAGCGGGACCCGAGGTATGTATACATATATGTAATATTTTTTAGGTGACTGGATTTTCAGTGCCCAAGTTTCAGGGCACAAATCCGCTCCCATTTGTGTGACTGATTTATGTCCTCTAATAATCTCAAAACCTGGGCAGTGAGAGATCTGGCCATAGGCATGGCTCACGTTGTGGTGAGTCACATACTGGAGCACGCCAGTGACCACAGGGGTGTCTCCAGGGCTTTCAGGAGCAAGAACATGCCCAGATTTGGGGGGGAAAAAGGAGATGAGAAAGAGAAGGTACAGAAACCAGTCATCTTAATCACAAGTGCAAAAAAGTCAATGATGATGCTCTATCTGGAGATTTTGTCCATGGTTACTCGTGGGGCATTATTCCTAAAATCAGGAACCACTGAGATTTTCTGGCTTTTCACCCATGTGGATCAATTTTGTAAGGAGAATTGGTGTAAGTTTGTCTCCTCTTCCACTCCAACCAAGGCGCTTTTCCTGGGGTAACCACAGCAGACTTTTATGACTGGAAGTATTTTTAGGTAAATGTCTGCACGGTTTTACTCTTTAATACATCATTTTTTGAAGCAGTACTTTGGCATCAAGAGGATCACTCCTGCACCAACATGGTGACGGGCAAAAAAATGGAATCACACCCTTTCCTTGTGGGTATAAAACTGAAACCACAGCATTCCTTCATACAGGGCCAGTCCCATCTTCTCCAATTCCTCTGTTCAATGTCCCCATCCCAGCTGCTCCCCTCACCTGCAAACCCTCCATGAGCCAGAATTGGATGAGCAGTCACCCACAGAGGCCACCTGTTGGGGACAGACCTTGGGAACCTCTGGTGCCCCACAGACACGGCTTTGATGGGGTATGAGCACGTTGAGCCGGGGCATTCCCGTCCCTGTGTGACATCTCCCGTCCAAAGGAGGGCCCAGAGGAGGGAGAAAAGGTCCGTGTGGAGGAAAGGAGTGATGATGGAGCCTTGTTCTGAGCATCACCAGCACTGAAACAGCAAGAACAGGAATTAAATCGCTCTGCCATGACCGGCACCGGAGAGCTGGATTCGTATCCCGTCCTCTCAGGGAGGAGGGAGCCTGCTGACATCATCTCCCAGGCGTCCCCACACATGATTAATGCTGTTTCTCTCTGCTTCTGCTCTTTCTTTGGGGAATTTTCCTCCTCCTTTTGGCCATGGGCACAGAAGGGATGTGAAAGGGAAAGGAAAGCCGCTTTTGGATGGTCGCCGTGCCTGTCGTGAGGAACGGAGAGCGAAGCCGAGCTCTAATGGGAGCTGTGTGCTCGTCGGGGTGTAATAGCCCTGGAGCTGTCATCGGGTGTGGGATTGTGTAAATATATATCCAGGCACTTCTTATGGAAGTGGATCTGTAACCCAACAGGCTTTTTTTAGCTCCTTCTGGCGACTGTGGGAACGCATCCGTTTTGGCATCGCCAAAAGGCGTCCGAGTCCATCCTGTAGGAGTAAGGACCTGCGAGGGATGCAGAGGGAATAAATCCCTCACCCAGAGGCTGCAGCTGTACCCAAGGAGGGGAGAAATTCCTGAACTACAGAAATTAGGGGCTAGTTTTCTTCAAGTTGGGTCAAGTTTTCCCTTCAATGCTCGATGTTAATTGAGCATTAACAAATTTCAAACCGAAATGAGGGGAGGGTGCATCCTTCTAAGCTCTCTCTCCGCCATGGGTTATTATTGCCAGCCCTGAATTTGCTTTGCATGGAGGTTTCAAAAAGGGAGATATCCTGGGGAGGTCCAAAATGCTCCTTTGCAACCACAGCAGGGTCCAGATGAGACACTGAGATGTTCCTCTGGGGAGCTCTGGGTGCCCAAAGGCATCCAGGAGGGATCCAGCTCATCCACGGTGCCTGTGGGGAGGAATGGCTTTGAAAGCACACCTCAGTCTGCAGGTGAATGATTGCATTTGCAAATGCTCAACTGAGCGTTTAATTTATAACATTTTATGTCAAGGTGGTGGGATTTTTTTAGATTTCTTCCAATTAAAAAATGCCTTTTAACCAAAAATTTCCAATGATCACTTTCCACTGCATTTGTGGGTATGATTTTTTTTTTTTCATCAAGTCTTATACCCAAAATATATCACTTTGGGGCTGCAAAATAAAAGGTCCAGGTTTGAAGATTTAGGTTAAAAGTGAATTCCTAAAAACCAGAATGTTTTGACAAAACCAGATTTATTTTCAATGAACTAAAATTACTTTGGGCAGCATCCTCCAGAAAGACAGTTGAAAGAATAATTTGATATTAGAATGCCATAGTGTAAATATTAATTTTATGTGTTTCTGTTTAAATTTTGTGTTTTTATTTATTCAAAGCTCATATAATATTATTTAAAAATCACATCACAACAAGATTTGAATATCAGATTGTTCTTTTTCCCTTCTTTTACTGACAACACGGGTTAACTTATAATATGCCTATTCTAACGTCAAAAAGTAAAGTATTTAAGAGGTCCAAATTAATTAACTGGAGAAAAAAAATTAAAATCCAAAGGGTCTTATTGAGCTTTGTCCGAAAATGTGACTCTGGTGCACTTCCTTTCTTTGATCTGATATTGGGAAGCCGGAATGCAATGGAAGCTACGATAAGCACATCCAAAAGCAGGGACAAGCACGCGGCTGGCAGGGGCTGCTTTCTGGAGGTCTCTGTCTCAGATATGGATCACATTTCCTCCTGTTTACATGTAAGAAGGTTGTGAAGATCTGCAATTTCTAGATACATCTGGTTCTCGCATCAAATTAAACAGCAACCCAAGCCCGAGCGCCAGGGCAGATTTTAAAATGTAGGAATGAATGTGTGTTTATACAGTATTTGCATTAATGCTTCCTAGGGTTTATTTTGAAAGTGAAGAAAGAACATTGCATGGTAGGCAACTTAACCCAAACAATATCGGTTTAAAGTTAGGGCCGTGCTCCTTGGAATATTTTCCTAGTGTTTTGAAGTGTCCACTTGAAGAGGGAGCAGGAGGGAGGAGGGGATGGGGGGGGAAAGAAAAGGATTGTTCTGTCTTCTGCTCTGTGTTTGGCCTGGCTCAGTAGGGCTATTGCTGTTGCTCATCTGGTATGGATTAGTCCTTCTCTCTCACACTCTGTCAACTTGGGTGTTCTGCACGCAGGCTGTTCCTGCAGGGGGCTTGGGTTTGCTTTTTTTAACGGCAGGAAGTGCCCCGCTCAGACCACATGTGAAATTGTGTGGGAACAGTGGGGGGGATGAAAGAGCCCCATCAAACATACCAAAAGTGTGGGTGGAGAGACAGGCAGAGCAAGAGGAGAGATACCAGCTGAGTAATTTCACCCCCTGGGCTGCCCGGGCTGGGGACACGGTGGAAGCTGGCTGCCTTGGGAGTGGCTGCTGCTCGTGACATCGATTTCTGATATTTTATCATCTCGGGGGCTGTTGGAAGTGTGAGGGATTACAGCTGCCGCTTAATTTGTTCTAAATTTCCTGCGAGCCTCACCAGACATGTACAGGAAATAGGCAGTAAATGTTTAATAGGTAATACCTAACTGGACAATTAACAGGTGCTGTCACACTCAAAACCCAAGGTGGGTGCACCTTGGGGACGTGGAGCAGCGCTGACAGCAGCCCCTGAGTGACATCCCCCAGCAGCTCTGTGGTACCCAGCCTGGAGTGCCTCGAATTCCAAAATTCACTCATGTGGATGCTAAAATGCGGTTAGCAGGGAAATTTTCTCTTCTTGCATTCATTCTGTAAGAACTTTTCCTTTGCTGTGTAAACTATATAAACAATAGATAGGGTTTTTGTAAATAGCATTCATATCTGGTATCTTCTGACCTTGTGTACAAAAAAAAAAAAAAAATCATTTCTAAGTGGGTGTCTGAGACTTTGACCAATCACGCTAGAAGAAGTGTAAACACTGTTCAATTGCTTTATAAAACTAAAATATATAAATAGTATTGTAAATTTAATAAATAATTCATTCCTGCCTCGCTACATCTCTAAACCCCTGCTTAAAAACCCACACACCCGTGTTCCCACATCCAGACATGGACTCATGAAGGTTGTTTTTTTTTCTTTTTAAACCGCTCACTGACGATTTTGCTGTTTCCATGAATAAATGTCACCACAGAAGCTGGTCCAGCCTGCAGCCCTGGTGTCTATTTCACGCACAAATTCCACCCTTATTTTTCACAGCCTGGAAGAGGCAAATCCAACGCTTATCAAGAGATAGAAAATTGTAACCTGGTTTTCCACGTCAGAATAAATTCCTCTCTGTGTTGTCACCTCAGCTCTACCAGGGACCAGCAGATACCTTCCCAAAAATTTGCAGTGGGCAGGATCTATTAAATGATCTTTCCCTTCTGGACTTTCTCAAATCCTGGCAATCAGCAGGTATGAGGTTTCCTGCTCTGGAGTCTGTATCTGGACTTTAATAGTCATTGATGGATGTTGTTTATTCATTTTCAATTAATTTTTACCTCTGGTCTCCATAAAATCCTGTGGCAATGAGTTCTACAATTTAATAGTGTGTTCCGTGAAAAGTACTCAGACTTGGTTTAAATCTCAATATTAAATGTGACTTTAATTCTATGCTGTCTTTTTTTTTCTCCTCAGTAGAAGGTTATTTTAAAATAAATTTTCCATGGGATTGCCAACACCATGGAAATCAGGTAGTGTCAATCAGACACAATTCCTGGGATTGGCTTCTCAACCTTCACATGCCAAATAAATGTTAAAAATATTTTTATTATTATAAAATTTCTATTTTTTTATATGATTACTTCTATTAAAATCTATTATGTTATAACTTCTATTACACTTCAATTATTTTGCTGCAATCGCAGCAATCTTTTGCAATTTTTCATATATCAGCAGATAAAATGTTAGGGAATAAAACCCTTTTCAACCTTCAGCCTTCCTCACTACTTACAAGCCTGCAATTAAGCTCTGATTGTTCAGAATAATTGTATTTCCAATTAAGGCAGAATTAGGCTAATTGAAATGCGATTATTACCTCCACAGCAATATTGGTTTAATATGTTTGGCCAACATGAAGCAAACCTCACCTTTGGAATTTGCTTTTATTAAGTTCAAGTCCAATCGAGTTCAAAAGCTCCTCCTGTAAAGCCTCGCTGTCCCCTAATAGTGCATGACTAATGTCTTACACTTGGCTTTCCTATAAATTGCTCTCTTCGCTGAGCAATTTCGGTGTCAATACTCAGACATCCTTATCAGCACTTGATGTTCATGTAAACCAACTCTTGTTAATGACTACAAGGATGGGGAGGGGGAAAAAAGTAACATTGCCCAGACCTCAAGAGTCCTGCTCCATCTGAGCTTTGAAGTCCAGCTGTTAATAGCAGCGTTGACTACTTACATAAAAATGCACAGTAAACTGCAGTGACATTGTCTGATTTCCAGGGATTGCTTCAAACCATCACAAAGGGCTCGAGCTCCCACCCTTTTCTCATCTCTCTGTCCCAGCGCCGTCACTCAGGGTGATTAACGCTGCTCTGCGATACCCAGGCCATTGTTCCAGCCCGAAAAAAAGTAAACATTTTTACAGTTGGGAGCAAGAAAAATTTCAAACAAGTTCCCTTTTGCCTGAAAAAGGGATCCCCAGCTGCTGTTTATTATCTCTCTGTTTACATCACACATGTGCATGTGGAGGACAAAGTAGTTCAATAAATTACTCCTCCACCATCGGCTTGGCCAGCCCGGGCTGCCAGGAACAAAAGCATTTAATGGTTTGTTGAATGTCTCTGAATGCTCCTACGGTCATTTTTAACTCTCACCAAGTAGCTGATCTGATTTCGTCTGCTTTAAGCTTTGTTCAGGGCTCAGAATATTTTTTCTTATTTCATGCAGTAAAATAAATTATAGGCGTGCTCCACAGTTGAAGTCGTTAAGAGGGCTGGATATCACACTGGGCTATCTGACACGGGGATGTGGGTTCTCGCCCTGGAATTCCCTGCAGCTTCCATGAGATTTGATAAAGTTCCTTATTTCTCACTTTTGCACTCAGCAATTTACCCGATATCTCCATTCCTGGGTCGCTTTTGTTGGAGAATACCTTCCTTCCAAAGGAAGAAATGCTTTAAAAAGTACAAATAACAACAATAACTAACACTGTCTCTGTCTTTGCGCACACACGCTCACGCCCACCTGGCCACCTCTCCAGCCCTGATAATGGTTGGAAATTCCTCACATTTTTTAATGCTTTAAGTCCTTGTTCAGATGTGATTTTGGCTGTTCTTCTGCACACAACCTGCAGCTGGGATTTAGTCAGTGGCCACAGGAGTGTGGCTTCCCACACCATCCCTCCTGCCCCTGCTCCCCATTCCCTGCCTTCCTCCCAAATCGACTCTGAACACCCATTTCCAGCACAAATCTGTACAACAACTGATCTCTATAAAGAAATAAAACCTCAACATCCGTAATCCCCAGCCTCTCTCTTCCCAGTTCCTGCACTTTCCAGTGGAGCTATTCCAAATTAAATCTGGTACCTGTCTGCAGGTGAGACACCACACACGTTTTCCTCAGTGCTACCTCTTGTACAGGAACATCAGTGAGAAGATCTGGGTTTAACTCAGAGACAGTTCTCAGCTTTTTTTTTTTTGGCCTGGATAATTCCAGAGTTCCCTTTGCAGCAGAGCCCCCTTAAAACTGTGTAAATAAAGATTTTACTGGAACTTCTCGAATCAAATCAGCTTCACCACCACAGGAGCTGATCCACAGCCTGGGCTGTGCAAAGCCAAGATGCTCTGGGATCAGTTACCATAAATCTACACCCAAGGCCTACATCTAATCATATCCCAAAATCCATCCAGAGAGTTCATGTGGTGTTAATATCAACAATCCTCTTCTCTTCCACTTGCTGTTATCCCAGTAAAAAGCTGGGAAGTTCTCTTGATGGTCTCTCAGAAACAGAGGCTGCCAAGCCTGGGGTATATTTGTAAATACACTTCAAAACACCACCAGAAAATTCCCTTTAGGAACTTAAAACTTGGAATATCATTGCAGAAAGCGTCTCAGGTGAGCTTAAATCCATGCTATTTGCAAACACTCTGGTTTACTGCTGCTGAGAGTGTTTCAGGAACACAGCATCTCTAGAAGGCTTTGTGGAATAACGGTGAAAAAGCCACAGTTTGGAGCCAGCTGCCTCAACAGCATCATCTCAATGCAATGCTGACACAAAAAGATGTCCAGCCCATCTTGTTCTGATACAGGCAGCAAATGAACTGTCAGAGGGCAGAAAAACCCAACAACCTGCAGGTTTATTTAGGTTTTCAAGAGAGAGCAGCTGTTCATCTTTGTACCACTCTAAAATCCTTGGTTACCTCTCTTTGGTTGTGCTTGGACTCACGTAAATGTCACACCACAAGGAAGCATCAGCCACGGAAGCAATAAGGAGCAGGAATTTCCCACAGACAGCTCCTTCTGGTGCAATTTTCCAGCCCAGGTTTCTTACTTCAAGAAATGTGGATATTTAGAAGCCTCAGGAACCAGATGAACTCTGGGAGGATCCTCTGATTGAAACCCAAGATTTTTTAGGCTCTCCAGTGACCACGTTACACTGAGGTTGCACCAAGCCTGAAGTTGCACAGTAGTTGTAGTCAGTCAAATAAAGACACTGACTTGCTTGATTCATTTTTGGCTAAGAGCAATCCCTTGTACATTCCTACCTTTCACCCCTTCTTCATTAAGTGGAAAATCCAAAGTTTCCTTTAATCAGGTTTGAGCTTGGACTGATGTGATGTTTACTGACTGAGACAGTGGTTTTCAAAGACGTCGGGAACATCTGGCCTCGTGGCTTGGCAGGGAGCCCAGCAAATTGCCAATCCCAAGGCCCAAGTTCACAGGCAGCTTTGGGGCTTTCATCCCGAAACAAGCAAGCCCTGAGGGCAGGGGAGGTGGTGCTGTTCCTCCCTGTTTAATCCTGCTGCTTTACTACCTGTGTGCTCCACAGCTCTGTGCTCCCCCAGAGGGGAGGAGGATCCCCATCCTGTCCACCCCACCTTGGCCACACTGCCCTTGCCCCTCTCGTGTTCCCCCTGTGTCCCGCCGGATGCTGCCACTCCCATGGAGCAGATGGGACAAAGGAGGGCAGGGACAACACCCAGCACGTCCCTGTGTGTCCCTGTGTTCTACCCAGCAGGTCCCACCCTGCCAGACTCTCCCTCCCTGTCCCTGCGTGTCCCTGTGTGTCCCTGAGCTCTCCCCAGCCGGTCCGACCCTGCCGGGCTCTCCCTCCCTGTCCCGGTGTGTCCCTGTGTGTCCCCGTGTGTCCCTGTGTTCTACCCAGCAGGTCCCACCCTGCCAGACTCTCCCTCCCTGTCCCTGCGTGTCCCTGTGTGTCCCTGAGCTCTCCCCAGCCGGTCCGACCCTGCCGGGCTCTCCCTCCCTGTCCCGGTGTGTCCCTGTGTGTCCCCGTGTGTCCCTGTGTTCTACCCAGCAGGTCCCACCCTGCCAGACTCTCCCTCCCTGTCCCTGCGTGTCCCTGTGTGTCCCTGAGCTCTCCCCAGCCGGTCCGACCCTGCCGGGCTCTCCCTCCCTGTCCCGGTGTGTCCCTGTGTGTCCCCGTGTGTCCCTGTGTTCTACCCAGCAGGTCCCACCCTGCCGGGCTCTCCGTGTCTCCCTCTGCCACTCCTGCTCTCACAGACAGCCGTTCCCTGGGGCTCCCGGGGAGGCTGTGCCTTGAACAGGGTTGAACCCGGGTCTCCAAACTCCCACTGGAGCAGCCTGACCAGGAGACCGGGCTGACATTTTGTCAGCAAAGCCCGCCTGGAAAGCACAGCTGCTGCAGATGTTCTGCAGACGGAAAACATTTGCATCCAGGGCCGTTTATAGCCCCATACATGGTTTAAAAGCTGAGTCTGTGATGCTTTACTGGTGTGAACCACTTCTACTCCAACAAGTAGATCCATCCACTCCAGAAAAAGGGGAAATAAGACTTTAGATTCAAACTAAGTTTGGACCTCACTGTGAGGAACCTTAAGTATCATGACCTGGGTCCATCTGGTTCAAATTGCATCCTCTTTACTGGGTTGTTGGCTGGAGCACAAAAGTTTAACCAGTTAAATAACAAGCATGAGAGCTCTTTATTTTCTATATATGTCGCTACAACATACCTTGCTTAGGGAAAAAACCAGTGCCTGTTTACACACAAGTGAAAGTCTCTGAAGGTAGAGGCTTATGTGGCTTTCACTGCATGGAAAATGGATGTGGAGAGGGCCATGGTCAAATGAAATGTTTGTTTGTTAGAGAACAAAACATAGCACGGCCCTTTAGGGATTAGCACCACTTGTCTTGAAATGCTTTGTGAGGTGAGGGAGAGAAGGAGACAAGGGAAAAAAAATGTTTCCAAAAAACCAGTGACCAATCACCAAGAGAACAGCGCGTCTCTGTCCCGACCTCCCGTGAGCTCTGAACTCTGCTGGCACTGTCCAGCCCCTTTCCCTGAGAAACACGGGGCTGAGGGAGAAAGTCATCTTTGTTTCATGAAATATTTACATTGGAGAAGGGAAAGGCTTTTGTATATTGTCACTGACCTTTGGAGGGAGGGGGGCGATTGTAATCAGGTTTCAGGATCACAATTTTCACAGCTGCACATAATAATTTGATTCAGGTATTTGATTCACGCGCTGAGGCTGAAAGCTCCTCTAGAACCAACAACTGCTCGGCTTTCCCACAAGCTCTGCACAGAGATACCCTCGACCTGGGCATGGGCCATGCGTGGAAATATTTTGTGCTAAACACTGGAAGAAAAGGAAAAGGAATAAAGAAGTTCCATAAAAATGCCTGGGCCTAGTGATCTTTTGTGTCTGATGATTTTTTTTTTTTTCTTCCAAACAGTCACAAATGAAAAGGAAGAGCTAATAGGAGTTTGGCTCCATCTCCTCTTCCTGAGACAGAGTGGGGTCTACAGAATTTCCTGCTCCTGGGCAGCTATCTTAGAAAGGCTTAAAAACACAGCCGGGTCCAAGAAAAATCAAAGGGCCATCTCTGAAAAGGGATACAGAATTTCCAGATCCTAGGGTGGGAGCTGCATTGATGTGGCAAATTCCGTGGCGGTGGAAAAAGGAAGCAGGTTCAGTGTAAGATTTCACGTGGATGGCCTTTGGTGCCTCGGCAGCGTAACGGGGATAGGGGCTGGGGGCCTGCTTGGGGGACAGGAAGGATTCAGACTCCTCATTTCCTCCGCAGCAAAACACGGGCACTTACTACTTTTAACAGTGCCTTACATGACAAAAGTGTGCGCTTGCATTAAAATCCAAGCTTGAAACTTTTTTCCCTCCAGCGCTGAAGGCTCAGAGATATTAATATGCAGCCTGCTCTGGCTGCAGGATCTCCCACAAACGCCACCCTGTCATAGTTCAAAGGGTCAAAATAAGGCAAGGGGGTTCAGGGGAAATCTTTTATCGCCCAAAAGATTGCAGCTGCCTGTCCTAGCTGGCAAGCTCTTCATTCACCCTTCACGTGTTTGTGTATTTACCTTATTTTCACACCTGCAATAGGGGTGTGCAACTCTATGGCTGGCACTGCTCAGGATGGATTTTTAAAAACAAAACCTCGAAACAGAAGTTCAACCCTTTCTGCAAGAAAATCTGATGCCCCACTAACACTGTATTAGGGGGTCTGATTCACATCAATCAGGAAAAAAGCGGAGCAGAAGTGAATGAAGCAGACACAAAATCTGCTGTCACAGAAACCTCTCAAGAATTTCGGTGTACTTGGATGCAAATTGTCACAACAGGGCTGCAAATCCCCAGGAGCACTGAATCCTGCCACATCACCCACCTCAAGCCCTTCTCCTATAACATCAAAATGCAGGGTTTTTTTCATTAAATATGTGTCTGAAGCAGCATTCCTTCATTTTGAAATAAACCCTGTGGAAACGCTCCAAACCTGGGAGCCGGTGGGAGGCAGAGAGGTCAGGCGGGCAGCAGAGATGTGCAGCAAAGCCCGTGACCTCTGAGCACACAGTTTGCCGTTTATATCCTTGCCTTCCCACATTTTAGGCATCAGGGATAATCCGGAATGCGCTCCTCCTGCCTCAGAGACAGATGGCAGCGAGGAAACAGGTTGGAAGAAAGGAATAATAAATATCCGAAGGTGAGTAAATGTCTTGGCTTTAGGCAGCTGCGCCTGTGGTTTTTCTCAGGGTGCACAAATGTCCCTGCGTTTACTGGGCTTGTTCCTAGACCCACTAAACTTTTTTATGACGTGTTTCCTGCACTGTCTGGCCAAGGGTCAGGGATGTTAAGTCCTGGGGGAAATCTGGGGCTGAGAGCACTGCGTGATCGAGGGTTGATAAGGCAGATTGGCGGGCTGCGTTGGGGCTGGGAAGGCAGAGTTGGGTTTGCAGGGCAGAAAGGGCTGTGGAAAGTTCCTTTGTTAGCAAGAACAGGTATTTATTCTGATTTTTGGGCTGCTCAGAAGACAATTTACTTCCACTGCCACATTGTGCCTCTGTGGATGGTGGCTTAGCAGCAGCTGGAGATAAAACACAACCCGTCTGAGGTGTCCTCTCGCACCCTTTCCGCCAGGAGCTCTGTGAGCATCACAAACTGGGATTCACCGCTGGGTAGGGTAGAGGATTCACCCCGTGCGAGGTGGCTGATTGCAGGTCCCTGGTTCGGAGGCAGCTCTGTGCTGTGACACACCCTGAATGATGGCTTTTGCCAACCGTGCTGCAGAGCCATCCATCAACTGGAAACAGTTGGAACAGGGCAGCCAGCTTCCTGCTCCCATCCATCCTCTGTCAGGAGGCACGGGCGTCGTGCAGAATTCATGTTTCCGCTGTCTGAAGAGCGTTATATACCGGGAGAATTTGTGGAAACTTATCTGCCCTTCATTCCTTTCTGGGGCAAAGTTTGCATCCCAAACTGGACAACCACTACAGGTGGAAGAAAAGCAATTCCACAAAGCAAGAATTTAGGAAAAATGGAGTAAAAATGGTCAGAGCCAAAGTACACTCCATGGAGTTGACATAGGAGGCTGAAATAAGATAGGCAGTTTGTAATTACTTACGTTGGAATGCGGCCAGGACATGGAGGTTAACATCACAGCTTCACAAGGACTTCAGAAGCAGCTGAGGATCTCTCTGAGCCGAGGAGACACGCAGGGAACTTCCCTGAAACCTCCTGGCTTGGGCCATCGCAGCCAAGGCCTGCGAGCCAAGGCCGGGGGGAGCACGGTGGGTAGGAGCAGGATCTGAGCCGTGTTCAGTGACACGCCAGAACCAAACAAACAAACAGAAGGGCTCTTGCTCCTCACCCAGGGCTCTTGGGCTCCTGCCACAGAGCTGTCACTCTTCCTGACAGTGAGCATCTGCCTGGGATTGCTCACCTTCGGAGATGAGAGCACGAGAGGGACAAGGGGGTGCAAAGGCAAAAGCAGCTGCAGCCCACGAGCATCCCACGGCAAAGCAAGGGGAAGGGAGAGCTTAAAAAACTCCACCCAGCCAGGAGATAACCAAGATTTTTGTTTTTTTTTTTTAAATAAATTAATTTCAAGAAGCATCTCTGAGCTTGTCCCACCTGTCAGACAGACTGGAAGCACGAGGCTCTGGGTATCTCCCTGCCAACACTGTATTTTGTGACAGCTCTTAATTTGACCCTAACCAGACTCAGAGGCAATAATTCTGGAATGTTTCCCTCCAGAAAGCCCGTACCTCAGGTTTTTCCTGAACTCACTTCCATTAAGAGCAATCCTGTTCTTTAAAGGCAAAACCCATATTTTTCTTTCCTGCTAAGAAGTCAGGTGTTTAAACCAGGGACTAACATGCCGGTGGTTCACCTTCTTGCTTTGATTTAAGCGGTTGCAGCCTCACAGGGAGAGCACATAAAATGCTGGAAAAAGCAAAGGTGGCACATGGACCAAGGACATTCCTTCTGTCCATTAAACCCCATGAAGCGAGAGGGAGAGCAAAGCAGGCTTTGGCAAAAACCTTTTGCACATGTTCAGAGATGCATAGATGAGCTCTCGACCAGTCAAAATAGGAAATACCACCCTTTAGAGCTGGATGTTGGAAGGTCTGAGGAGCTTTGTGAAACTGTGCCACGGAGCGCTAAGCGGAATGGAAAAACCATTCCCAAAGCAAATCTCTGGAGATTTCTGGGAAAATTGGCTCACCTGCTGATTTTTGCTCAGTTCTTGATGTGACTGGTCTTAACCCTGGCAAGGACTTTAATCTGCTCACTTAACCTGGCTGCAGAAAGTGCCATGTTGCAAAGGGCTGAGATGCTGTTTAGGTCATTTAGCTTCACTTTTTCCTCCCCCTGTTGCGAGCTGAGCCAGCCCTTTTTGTTCACTTGAAAAGCTTCCTCTTCAAAGGGCCCGTGGAAAAGTCTTATTTCTTCCCCTCAAGTGACAGATTTTGAAGCAATCTCTAAGATATCTTGTCCGACACAATTACCCTCCACAAATCTGACCCTGACGGGGCTGAGGTAAAGTGTGATTTTTAACCTCAAGCACTAAAACATGTCAGGAAAGTTGTAGTTGTGGCGGAAAGACCTCGAGGAGGCTAAAATTTATGGAGAAGAGACGTTAAAAGTTTTAAATTCCAGATGTGTGAAGCTCCAGCCATTTGGTGAACAATCTTGTAATTTTGGGCCATTTCTCAAGCAGGGGTTGCAGCCTCAGAAATCTATTCAGAATGTGAGCCAGCTATTTAATAGTAATTTATACAAATAGTTTATTCTCATCCTAGGATGTGGGACATTTGCTGCTCCTTAAAATCATGAAAGGAGGCAAATCAAGGAGCACCCATGTATTTCTACCAAAGAATCCCCTATTAAATATCACTCAGCTTTTAAATTTATTGAGGAAACATGGAGATTATGTGTTCCAGAGCAGTCAGAAAATGCTTGTTACATTTGAGTCACTTTAACCTCTGGGATTGTTTTAGGCTGAATATGAGGGATAAGGAATTCACTGGGACAATATTGATTTCTTCCTCAATTCCTGCTTCAAATATTTAGTTTGATTCTAGCTCCCATGAATGTTTGTAGATTAGAGTCTGTAACAGCAGAAATACGTGTTGCAAAGTAAAATGGTGCACCTCCCATCCCATACTGTGAGAAAAGGAAATCAGGGAATCTAATAAGACAGGAATGGTTTGTATCTACGTGGGGTATATTAATAAATTAAAAAGGGTAAAGGAGATCTAGGTAGACAAAAGGAAAAAGTAATTTAAGGAATGATTTTTTTACCCTTTAATCTTGGGAGCAGAAATATCTTTCTGCTGGGACATGGACCCTTTCCCGGACCAGGGACCTAATGCTGTACATCATGGGAGTAATTTTGGGACAGCAAAGGCAGCCAGACTTTGTCTTCTTGACTGTCACTGGCTGTCTCAGTTGCAGAAAATATTTTGCTTCCAGGTGCTGCTTTTCCATAGCTGGTTGATCAGAGCAGCCTGAGCCAGCACAGCCAGATCCAGCTTCATTTGCCACCTGGAAATGAGGGAGGTGGGGTTTTTCAGAGGAAGCAGGGGTGGCAGAAATGCTTTGGGGTGAAAATAGATGGGCCAAATCAACAAGTGAGCCCCTGCTCTCTGCCATTCCCAGCCTGTTTGGGAATGACGAATTAGAGGCATGAAAAGAAGCGGGAATGTGACAGCAAGGGCGGAGAATGGGGTGCAATGGATGGCTTAATAACAGCCTGTACTGATGGACAAATTGCACCTCTGGACTGTTTGGCTCCTTGTGTCGGCAGAAGGATGCTTGGATCCTTGTCAAGGAAAACTGAAGGATGGCTCCCAGTTGGACCATGCAAGTAATCAGCTGGCCCCAGCCTCCAGCACAGGGCCGTGGACCTGGCACAGCCCTAAACCCCCCGGCTCTCTGGGGCCCTATCAGTGGGAAACCAAAAGGATGCGAGGGAAGGGTCAGGCAGACTTCAAAGGAGACATGGACTTGGTTTGAAATTTAACCCCTTTGGAGTTTAAATTTCATCCAGGTCTCCACGTGGCCAAGCGGCCCTGTTTGCTTCCAAGCAGCCCATGGGACTGTCCAGCAGGAGCTGCCAACACCCCAATATTAAATATGGGGCTTCCTGGATTTCTCTCCTGGTGGTCTTCAGTAAGATATCCCAAAATTTGCTTCCATGACCCAAATTCCATGCCCCCAAGGAATATTGTTCTGGGGCTGTGGGAGTCTGACCGTCACACTGTGGGGTCTCTGTGCAGGCAGCTCTTACTCCAGCAGCTCATTTATATCCAGCACAAGATAAGCTGTCATTATTAAACATCCCATGACTTTAATAAATAAGGTTTCCTAAAGGAACTTGTGATATTTCAGCAACAGAAACTGTCTTTCCTCAGGGTTGGACATGAAATACAGCATTGACCACGACCTGGTGTAATTCCTCCTGGTGGCTCTTGCTGGATCTTTTGTGGTCCTAATCCTTTAGGGCACCAGCTGAGGCTGCTCTGCTCCCACTTTCTCCTTCTCCACCGTGTCTGTTTTGTCCCCTTCGCCTTCCCAGCCTCCTCAGGAAAAAATGTCACAGCCTTCCCACCAGGGCTGAGAGAAACAAATTAGTGGGGAAAAAGGAAATGCTAAAGGCAGATGGGTGCTGCTGGGGCTGCCGATGTTCCCTTCCTTGGGAGACGTTCCCACCGCACGCTGCAGAGCAAGAAAGCTGGGAACAGCCCTCATGCAACCTAAATACCAAAAACCATCATAAATTTAGAGAATGGGCTTGTGGAATGACCCCAAATGGCTCTTGGCATGGAGAGAAAACATGCCCTGCAAACTGAGGGGGAATGAATGCACGTCCTCCTCACTGAGGGCTTTTGCTGCATTTCGAAGCACATTCCTTAGCCTTCAGCACTTGGCTTGGCACTGATGCCATCTTCCAGGGACAGTGTTTTCCACTGGAGATGCAGACCACAGAAAAAGAGAAAAAAAAAAATGTTCTTGACCTTTCCCCAGAGCCGTTTCCTCCAGAACCAGCACTTGTTAAAAAATTTATTTTCCAAAATAAAATTATTTAGGAATATATTTCCCATTCTTTTTTATCTTAGGCATCCTGGCTTTTTTGTGTATTCCCTGCATTTTGTAGGTGACTGTGCTGTACCAAGAACAGTAAAACCCCATGGCCAAAATAAGTTGTTGTTATGCAGCTACTCCTCTTGGTCAATTCTAATTCTATTTCCTAAGATTTCTAATGAAGATATAAAATAGTCATTGTCTTTCAAGTTTTAAGCAAACAGAAAATTAAAAGCTATTTGTCTTGATTATTCTAAAAATAAAATCAGTCTCATCATCCTTTCTGCCTACACCATTAATGCATCTATCTATCTATCTATCTATTATTATTATTATTATTATTATTATTATTATTATTATTTCTATTATTACTATAATTTTGGGCTGGAAAGGACCATGTAGTTACAACCCCCTGCCATGGGCAGGGATAATATTTAACCTCTAACTGTATTTGTAATTAAGGACTCTTAATTATGAATATGGGAACCTACAATGTATTTGTAGTTAGGGATTTCTAATTATGAATGCAGCCACCTACAATCTTTACGGAAAATCTGAGGAATTCCCAAACGATAGAAATTTGGAAGCCACCACAAAGAACTGAGAATTGGGATTTAGGGGTGTAATCAATGTCACCAAGACAGACACATGAGTGACTGGAAGGGGCAGGGCTGGACCAGGAAAAACAGGATCATCCTTTTTAAGATGAATTCCATGGAAAAAAGCTTTAATACTTCAACTAAGAAATAACAAAGTGCATTAGGTGCAACACATGTCAGGAGGTTGAAAAGGGAAGCATTTGAAAATCATGAAATGGGAAAAGTCGTGGTTGCCCAGCCCATTACTGCGGTGTTAATTAAGATCCTTGGGCTGGGTGCCTTGGAGAAACACAGGAGGGAGTGCTCCCAGTCTGGGATGAACAAACTCTGCATCTATGGAGACCTGGGAGTGGGAAGCCAACCAAAACTTTAATCTCTGATTTAAAAGGAAAATAAAAACCAAGAAGGAAGATAAGTGGGTTTTCTTAAATGTATTTACACACACACAGACATGCAATTGCTTCTTTTTAACTGCTAATGAAAACAGGATCCACAGGCAGAGCTGGGCCTTTTAGTAATAAATCCATGTACAGTAGCCCTGTAATCCACGATTTCATGCTCAGGGTAAAGGACCAGCAGTACCGTGAGTCACACACAGTTTAAAATCCTGGGAGAGGCTGCACAAGGGACAAGCAGCAAAACAAAAATCACATTTAATTCTGATGTTGTTCTTGTGCCTCAAGCAGTCGGATTTCTCACACTTTATAAGTCAGGCACATAATTTTGTGGCTGGAGGACATACAGTCACCCTGACACTGAACTATTCAGACGGGACTTTTCCCTTTCCTCATCCTTGTAAATGTGATACCAAACTGGTTTGGTTCAGAAGTGGAAGGAGATTGTCTTTAAAAAATGGCATTTTGGCAAAGCTACTTTTGAGGCTGTCATCTGATCTGAAGCCTCGGAAAATTAAAACTTTTGACCTTCTTTCAGTGGAGAACCTCAACTGTAAAGATCAGGAGTTCAACGAGAGGCTCCATATTTGAATATTTGCCCAGTGCTCAGCACAGTGAAACACCCAACGCCTTCCGCTGAGCTCAGCCTCAACTGTCAGAGCCATCCAGGGCTGAAATCCCTTCCAGCCTCACCCACTGGGGATGAGTTTCCTTTGATCACCAGGGGTAAGTAATCCCGGTGTGTCAGTGCTACAATTAACCCACTGTGTCCAATTCCCAGATGACACAAATCTCTCCCGGTGCTGCTTCAGCAACTTCAGCTCTGTCAACTGTCAACCTAAAGCCTTGGTGCAATTGTGCAGTCAAGGAAAAAAACACAGAGAAATTAAGTTATTCCCTCCCAAAGCTTTCGCTGTGTTTTATACTTCCCAAATAAGTGAACAGACTCATATTTTTATTGACCGTTACTTTATCTCCGAGGAGTGTTGGCCAAAAGCAGTCCAGGACCCAGCAGAGTTTATTTGATGTCCAGCAGATGATGGATATTTCCTCCCAGGGTGGGTTATTTATTTGTCTGGAGCTGTTGGCATGCGCGAGTTTCTGACTCTTGCAGGTAATTTTGAAAAACGTGGCTTGAAAGAATATGAAAGAAAGGAACATAGCAGAACTTGGTGAACATGCAAAAGGGGCACCTCCAGCTCTTAAAATGCTCGTTGTGTCTTTGGTGGAGGAGCTTGAATGAAATCATTTATATGAACTGCAATATCTGGCTGACTCCACTGATCTCCATAATCAAACGCAAGAGATTTGGAGGGGAGAAGGGGAAGGGGGGTGGGGGAAAGCGTGTATAATTAAAACCTTGTTCTAATCCTGCTTTGATGCTTTTGCCAGGACAGGTTGGACTAGTCAAAAGCCCCAAACATTTTAGGTAGGTTTTTATTTTGTTTTTTTGATTTCTTTTTTTTTTTTCCATTCTGTCAGTGGCTGCAAAGCAGCAAAGTGGTTATTACCCTTATAAGGTATCAAGGTAAATATTTCGGATCCCCTGTGACTTTCGGTCTCTCCCGACTCCGTTTATTTGTTCTTGTCAGTGGACAGTGAAGTTTTGTTTGTGGAAACCAGTTGGGGCAGAGAGTGACAGCGCTGAGGCGCTGTGATTTATTTTCTGCCAGCCACCACTTCCCCTGAGCATCTTCCCCAGCCGGCCCCCGGACCGGGATGGGGGACACTGCCAGCACCTCGGGGACACAGCTGTGGGGCGACCCCACACAAATCCAGGCGGCACCAGGGCTTTTCCTTCTCTCTTTTTCCTCAGCTGTTGACCAGCGCAAAGGAGTGACGCGGCTTCCCACGGCCCTTGCGGAGCCGGGTTTGTCTGCAGGCGGTGTCCCTTGTGCTGGTGGCCCCGGGGACGGGGATGTGGAGGGTGCTGGCCTGCAGTGGCACATCCAGCTGGGGAAGGCAGGGCCACCACGGGCGCCGGGGCTGATGAGAACTCGGAGCGTGAACGCGCCTCCGGTGGACCCCATCTCACAAACTCGACAGAAAGGGTGTGTAAAACTGCACAGAGTCGTTCAATCGTTTAGGCTGGAAAAGACCTAAAGGCATGAAGTCCAACCTCTCCCCTGGCACTGCCAAGCCCACCACTAACCCATGTCCCCAGGTGCCACATCCACATGGCTTTTAAATCCCTCCAGGGATGGCGACTTCACCTCTTCTCTGGGCAGCCTGTTCCAATGCTTGATAACCCTTTTCCATAAAGAATTTTTTCCTAATACCCAATCTAAACCTCCTCTGGCACAGCTTGAGGCCATTTCCTCTTATCCTATCAAAAATGACATCCTCTTATCCTATCAAAAATGACATCCTCTTGTCCTCGAAAACATGATTTCATTATTCAAAACTCCGTTGCCAGCTGGAGTCTCTTCGTCTTGAAGGGATTGAGAGCAGTTGAGGCAGTGAAGGCTCAAAATGGCTCTTTGGAGTATTATTTTGGAGAGGATGTACCTAAAGTCTGGAATGGGTGTTGAAAGTGGAGCAGACCCCTTTGCAAAAATCAGCTTTCTTTTCCAAAAGCTTTTGTTTAAAATATAGGAGGTGTCTGATGGAACAGACTTAAGGAAATTGGTCTGTTTAGCTTATTAAAAAGATCAAACAGAGGCTTGATTACAACACATTAAGTATTTTCACTGAAGACAAAATAACATCTATTAAAGATCTCTTTAATCTAGCCAAGAAAGGACAGCTGAGCTGCAATGGCTGGGAGAAAAAGCCAAATAAATTGAAATTGGAAATGAGGCATTTCATGTAATTCTGTTCCCTTTGTGGGGAAGAACAAGGTTGGATAACAGTGACAACAAACAACAGCCACAGCCAAGGGTGTGAGATGGAAGTGATCTCAGGGAAAGCCTTTCTGGGTGATGTGGTTTGTCAGGGCCAGGGAGTGTGGAGAAAATCACGTCTTGGCCCTTCTTTCTTCATAAATTCCTTCTCCTTCCTTCATATTTTCTGATCTCCAGGAAATGTGTTGGTCACCCCATGTTCTCCTGTTTTGCCTGTTCTTCCTTTATTTACTTTTTTCGATACTTCCTTGGCATAAAAAACAAAACCCACACCAGTAATACAGAAAGAAGCTTAAGGTTCAAATTTTTTTTCGATGCAAAAACACAAATGAATTATTCTTAACAGTACATTCTGAAGGTTGAAATCTATAATTTAGTCTGACATTTTAAGTGTACATCACTTGAATTGCTGCCAGCTTTCTAGAATGATTAGGTGACTTGAAAAAGGCAAATATTTTTTCATATGATTCCACTGAATTGAAGACTCTGCTGCTGAAAAGACTTGAATAATCCTGGCTGTATTTATTTCTTAAAGCCTCACTCATCATTGTCAAAATGTTATCAGCTATCCCCAGCTTTCTCTCCAGCCCAGAACCTAATTCCAATTATTTAAAAAAAAAAATAAAAAATCCCTTTCTGGAAATGAATCTTCTGCAGAACTCTCTATTTTTCATGTAAGACTTAATCAATTACTAAATGGAATGTATTTGTTAAATGGAATGTATTTGCCATGTAACTGTTGCACTTCAGTGAAACTCCTCTTGTATGATGGAGGAAGCTGTGGCTTGGGAATTCAGGATGCTTTCTGGGAAGCTGGAAGCACGTGGTTCCTGGGAATCTGCAGGAACACTGGGATTTGGGGCACAGGATGCAAATTCACCACTGAGGATTGCACCGGAAGGCGTATCAGAGGGGGAGCAGCCCATTCTTGATTTCTTCTCTTAATTGCAACTGGAAATGGAGAATTTGGCTCCAAAAACATCATGTCCATCTGGTAATTTCCAGGGAGATGGATCCATCTCACCTGGCCCCACAGCAGCAGGGGAACTCGGTGCCTACAGAAGCTGCAGTAGGTTTGTGCACTGCTATACCCTGCCAGGACCTTGGCCTCCAGCATTTCTCACAGCTGGGAGCCAGGCTGTGCTCCCTTGGGACAAACACCTAGAAAGAGCATTTTGTGCCCTGGGAGAAGGCAGTGGAAGAGGAGCCAGCAAGGGAATCTCACCTTCAAGGCTGACACTGCAGGGCAGTGCTTTAGGCAGAGCACAAACTCTCTTATTCAGGAAATAGTGTTCATTCGGTGATTTATACAGGATAACTGTAGGGAGATAAATCCACACCTTTCCCTGGGGCTCCTCGGAAGTCAAAGTTTTGTCTCTAACTCCAATGGGACTGGTGTTTCCCCTTAAATTACCCAAAGCATAAGGAAAAGGAAAAGTTCAAGGCACCAGAATACATTCAAGTCTTTGGGATTTTAGCACTGGGCAAGGGTTTGTAGCTGTTGTTTGATTGTCACCTGAAAGGAGATTATTGGTGCTGTGGTGCCTTGGATTGTTAAAGTCTGACAGAATTAAGATGCCTTTGAGACAGCCTGGAAAATCCCAGGTTTGCTGATATCTGTGTGGCATCAAGGTCAGGTTTCCACAGCTCACGTGATGAACTCCCGGTGACTTTCTGGATCGTGTCCTCCCACACCTGAACTTTCCCTGCCCGTGATGGGAAAAGGTAGGGAAGGAGTCAGAGGCTCCGAGGCCTCGAGTGAGCACTTTTAGACCCCAGGGGGGTTTAAGGAGTTCGTGCCTGTTTTTATAGAGCGTTTTTCAACCTACTTTGAACTACCTTCAAACAATAAAGTTCCCTCTTCAGCAGCTTGGTTTAGTGGAGAGATTTGCTGTATTTTCATTTTCCTGCTGCAAAGTGATAATGAAGCCCAGAGCAGAATTCAGCGTCAAAGGGAAGGTCTATTTAGCAGAATTAAAGGGTTTAATACCAATCATCCCACCTGTATTATTTTATGGGCAGGAAACCAGGATAGTCCTTCACGGACCGCAGCTTCATACAAGTAGGATGCATTTTTATTAAAATGTGCCAATGACAAAATGGATTTGCTGAAATGAAAATTTCTAAATAAAACTTTAGCTCTTCAGCATTGTTGTACCAAAGGTCCATCACCTGCCTGTGAAGGGAAACTCCTTCCTGATGATGTTGGGTTTGTGCCTGGCCCCAGTGAGAATCACGATCCTCCTCCACTGACACCAGAGGCACAACCAGGGCTTCAGCTCCTCCTGTTAAAAGATGAAAATTGAGGAATGCATGTGCTTAGTTTTCAACCTGTGAGCTATTTATTGACCCCAGTGCAACTGTTTAAGTGCTTCTCACAAAATAAGTGTGTAAGGTTTTTCGGGAGAGAAGATCTGGTGGAAAAGAACAACTTTACAAATCTGCTCCCAGATTCCCTCACTGAGGAATCCGTCCTGTTTGCTTTCTGTACTTTCCTTCCCAACAGTTTGCACTAGAAATGACCCATTTTATGGGCTGCCATTTTCGACTTTGAGCCCTTTAATCCCACACATAATGCCGGATAAGGAATTTTAGCTTTCAGAAACTTCTGCTACAGCAGCACCGAGGCTGTAGCCTTTCAAAACCTCCCTTGCCTGCTCGGTGCTGAAGGAAATAAGTAAAACAAGCCTGAAATTGGGTTCGATAATTTTTTGACAAGTTTTAACTAAGCACAGTGACAGGGAGCTCTGCAAGAGAAATTTTAGAAACCCAAGAAGCGAGGCATAATAAGCTGTCAGAGAAAAGATCAAGTAGCATTCCCCAATTCATCTACCCAACATCAACGTTCCAGCTAACAGTAGACAGTGTTAGCCGGATTCTTGCCCTTTTTATCTATGAAAAGCTACATTTATCAAAATAAGCAAAAAATGTGAGGTATGGAATGCAGTTCATTGGAGGGCAGGGCTTTATTGGTTGATTGGTAAATTGAAACACATGGAAAAGTGCTACATGTAGGAACACACTGCCGACTGTATTACTCCTTTTTTATTGGTTAATCTCTAATAAGAACCAGCTGGTAATAAAGGACTGAGTTCATGGGAACCCACCCTTTGTTGAAAGCGAAGTTGGTGTCAATACCAGAAACACATGAGCACAAAGAAAACAGATGTAATTGGCTTCTGGAGGTCAGGTTATGTAAAGACCCCGGTGAACAGAGGTGAGGGTTTGGCTGCAGAGAATGACAGGCTAAAATAGCCATTATTTCTGTGTGTAAGTGTCTGGGGAGGGGGTGGTAGCCACGGGGACCTGTCTTGGCAAAGGAACTGGGGCTTTACGGTCCCCAGAAAAGAGGGTTCTCCACCTGGAACAGGCACTTAATAAATCGGGGAGCAACTGCTCTACAGGGAAGGAAAGCTGCAGCTTTGCCTTCAATCACAGGCTAAAGCCTGCTCTGAGAATTAACAGAATTAATTAACTTCTGCTAGCAAAATCATAAAATCACAGATTAGTTTGGGTTGGAAAGGACTTTAAAGCTCATCTCATTCCACCCTCGGCCATGGGCAGGGACACCTTCCACTAGACCAGGTTGCTCCAAGGCTCATCCAACCTGACCTTGAACACTTAAAAGAATTGTATCAATGAGACCCACATTCACCCCCAGCTATTTATTATGTCCTGGAGCCCTGGAGGGGACAGGCTGCAGCTTCAGCACAGGTTTCAGGTTCAGCAGATGCTTCGATAGTTTCTGGCACAATAAATAGCATCTATTTCTTCATTCAGAACGTAAAATCATATTTAATTATAAAGAAGTTACAGAGGAGGTTTTTTCCTTTTCTTTCTCTGAAGGCAGCAGTACACTTTACATTTTAAAAAAAAAAGATTAGAAAATTAAGAAATCAAAATGAAAATATCCTGGATGTTATCAACACAGATTTTAATGGGGCACTGAAACCAAGCTCTAACTCCTTTGCATAGAAAGGATCCTTTAGGAAGAACTTCAGGGGTAGGGATCTGCTCCTTAATTTGGGGTTCTCCATTCTTTCTATAACAAGATGCAAAAGATTTGTATGAGTAATGTGGGCAACAAGTGACTTTTCAGATAAACCCTTTCTTCAGCATTATTAGATGAAAATACCTTGGCCTGAGGATTTCCTGGGAGGAATTCAGCAGTGACAACTCAAAACCCCAGCATTTTATGTGACGTTGGAGCAGTCGTGTGGTGGCAGCTCTGTCCCATGGTTGGCTCCATGTAATCCTCAAATCAGGATTCTGTTGTGAATATTTGTGGTTTGGAGTTCAAACTTCATTTTCTTCAAACATTCTCGAGTCAGACACTCTTTGCTGCCTGCAGGATTCCTTGCTGGAATACCACTTGCACAAAAATCCAGGAGAGACCCAAATGCAGCCCAGGTGAAATCCAGCTCTGGTCAGTAATCCTGACCTCCATTTGCACCAGAAAAACTGCAATAATGCTCTTATTTTTGGTTTAATTCTCATGTGCACTGCAGCAAAGCCTAAAAATCCCAGGTTCTCTAAGAACAGATTTCACGGAGCAAAGCACCACGTCAGAAGGGAAAAGTCCATCTCAGCCTCCTGAGATCTTCCCACCCTGCAGAGGAAGGAGGGGCTGACTTGCTCCAAGCATTCCAAGATACGGTCTGTCCAAGGTGTACCAAGCAGGAAAGGTAGAGAGAAGGTACCTGGACAAAGCATGGCCAAAAAATGAGAAGGAATTTTTGAATTATTTGCTCTGGGCCTGTCTGCTGCTGTATTTTTGAAACACTTGGAATGAGGGACACTCTATAAAGTGTATTTGAAAGATTTTCATTCCTGCAGCAAGGACATAAAGGGAGTTTTTTGTTGTTTTTTTTTTTAAACTATTTGCTGCTGTTATTTTAAAGTCAGCTTAATGCCTTAATGCCTTTCAAGAAGCAGCGGTTCCCAAAAAAATAAAAGGGCTGGGAAAGAATTATTAACACAAAATTCAATAACATCCCCCTGGTTTCTCTGAGGTATTGCCTGAGTGACTGCAGCATTTACAAAAAGGATTCTAATCTGAAATGAATTTGCAGCTAATTCAACCTGTAGGCTAGTGACTCTGGGATTTCCTAGATAATACAATCCAGACAGTAATGTTGATGGATGTTAAAGACTTGCCTGTGTAACTGTTGTAAAGCTCTGTCATAAGAACAAATGAGGCATTATTGCTTTAACAAAAGTAATCCCAGTGCTCCAGTAAATTCTGCTCTCCTTCAATATCCCCATTATTAGTTACAGTGACTTAGTGATGTGTCTTCCTTCAAAGACACAACAAACACTTCGCTCCGGGATTTTCAGTGCAAAAAGCTCCCTGAAAATAACGTTTATTTAAAAAAATAATAATTTATTAATACAGAGTAAATTCGATGTCACGGCTTTTCTTATCTAGATGGACAAGCTGCAAGAAATGTGGCCAGTGAGGAACAACTGGTACCGGGGTCAGGGGGGTGACAAAAGCAGATGGTGATTTTTCATTACTCCCAATTTTGCTCCTGACTCAGCCCTGTGAGGCAGGTCAGGAGGGCTGGGAGGGAAAAGCCAGCCTCAAACAGCTAAAGGAATATTCTGTGTTTGGAGGAGGCTGAGTAAAAATGGTTTAGTGGTTGCATATTTTCCTAAAGGCTTCTATTGAAGCCACAGATATTTGGCTAACCTGGAGTAGACTCTTTACTACTTTCACCCCAGAACTAATGTGTTTTATGGGTTTTGATTCCTGGACCAAGCCTCACTTCCAACATCCAGGTTTCCATCCTTCTCTTTGCTCTCGACTAAAATGGTCAGCCTGTCTTTTTCTCTCCTAGGCAGCCACACTCCCAGGCATTACCAGATATTTCACCTCATGCCCAAAATCTATTTTTTTATCCAGTGCTTTAGTCATCCTCTCACATATTTTATCACTTACACATCTTTTGCAGAGAGAAGTCCTTCAGAAAAAAATTGGTGCCAAGCCAAAATAACTCTTGACTTTGGTGGCAGGGAAATATTGACCAATGGAGGGAAAAAAAACATGTTAAATTTGCACACATTTTACCTGTCAAGTCCTGCTGTGGTGTTACTGTTAAAACTCTGCTTGTAAAGTTTGAGAACCTCTTCTGCTGATAACTCCAGCATTAAAAATACCATTTTTCATGTCTGGTGGTCTTTCTGTTCCTAATGCTTTCCAGGTTTCCTTCTTTCCCTCCTAGTAAATAGCTGATGGACTCGAGCTTTCTGAGCAGCTACTCCTTAAACCTCAGGGGCTTTTTGTTCACTTCTGCTTTTCCTAATGTGGCCACTATAGATACAGCCCTACTCAGAGAGCATTAAAAAGGGATAATCTAACCCTATTTTTCCAGGGGAGAATTCTCCTGCTACCAGCCACTTACCATTGGAATTGCCTGTGGAGCTTTCCAGCTTTAATCCAGGCCTGGGGTAGGTTTGGTTTGTGATGTGAGCAACCGCCCTGAGGCTCTGCTGGTCCTCAGCAGACCCAGCTGGGACCACAGCTGGACCTTGAGCAGTTCTGCACGTGTCAGGCTGCAGCAAGAGCCAGGAGCCAGTGGTGGGACCAGTTCCCCATCCTGTATCAGGGATTGCTTGGCCGAGTAACGGGAACGTGGCCTGCTCTGTGAGCAAGGCTGTGGCTCAGAAAATAATGATAATAATAATAATAATAATAATAATAATAATAATAATAATGATGAAGAAGTTGGACCATCCAGGAAAAATCACACTTTTTAGGAGTCTGCCTCAAACCTGCCTCGGAGCCAAAGGTTAATGAGGAGAGGACAGGGAGGGGACGGGCACCTGATCTTCCATGATTAATTTGACAAATGTCTCTCTGGCTGCTGCCCAGTTCCTTGTGGAGATACGGCTCTTGGATGCATGCACAATGACCTACTTTTCACTGCTGGCCAGCCTTTTGCTGCTTCGTTGTTATTGTTGGACTTTGCTGCTGCTTTTGATTCTGC
Organism: Callaeas wilsoni; assembly: GCA_013398955.1. NCBI lineage: Eukaryota > Metazoa > Chordata > Aves > Passeriformes > Callaeidae > Callaeas > Callaeas wilsoni. The sequence continues at coordinate 51,369 of VWPU01001269.1, read as the reverse complement.
TGCACATGAGCCGAGCGGCCTTGTTGTGCTCAGGACAGGACTTCTCCGAGCACTCCCGTGCTGACAGTGACAATAAAGCTTTGCATCCTGGAGGATCTGTCCTCTGAAGCTCTCTAAAAAGGTTTAAAAACTCTGGGGTTTATTATTTTCCCAGTGCAGAGCTCCCAGGATTTTCTCTTACACCTGTTTGCTCCCGGTGCAGAACAGGGAGAGGTTTGATGTTCACCATCATCAACATAAGGCAGAAAGTGAAAGATGATCAGGACCCCAGGAGCCTGCCTGGGCACAGGGTGTAACAAATGACTGACTCTCTGCCCACAAGCTTGGCCTCCTCTTTTCGCCCACCCCTGGAAGTGTCCAAGGCCAGGTTGGACAGGGCTTGGAGCAACCTGGGCTAGTGGAAGGTGTCCCTGCCAATTCTTTGTATCCTGGGGTTTGATGTGTGCAGAAAGTAGGTTCAAGGTTCGCCTGTGTGAGTTTTCATCTGCTAAACATGACCACAAACACTTCTCAAACTGATAGTGGGATAACTTGGAGAGTTAGCAAGGAGCAGGGTGTTCATTTAAGGTGTTACAGACAAATCTGTTAAGCCAAAGAAGCTTCAGGTAACAAAAGCATCAAAGGAATATGGAGAAATTGCAAAAATTTCTGATAGATAAATGGAGAAGTGAATATATTAATGCTGATTTTCCAATTGGATGTGTCAATTCTGATTTATTAGGGAAATAGATCATCATTTCTCGCCTGTTAAATGCAAACATGAAGGAAAGGCAAAGGTCTGTGGATGTCTCTTTATTAGCCCAGCAATGCTGATGGCTATTTAGTCATGTTTGAAACTAAAATAATATTTTCTTCGAATGCTGCCTTTGCCAAATGCAAAGTGAGCTGACATCTGCTTGGCTGGAGCTGGGGTCACATACGAAGCGGTGCCTAAACTGAACAAATATTTCCAATATATTTGAAAAAAAAAAAAAGGAAAAAAAAAGAAAGGAAAAGAAACGAAAATCATTAACCTTTTGTCATTAGCATGAGCTGTTCTTTGAGCTGCTCAGCAGTTTGAATTAGTGCACCTGCCAAAATAAGCACCAAGTGTTGTTACCCTCTTAGGGACAGCCCTGTTCCATAAATCACAGCCTTTCAATGACAGCTAAATGTGGTTTATATCATATAGAGAGCCTGTGTTTATGAATGTGAGATAAAAGGGGTTTAACCAGTGCAAACACTAAGACTACTGTGTGCAGCCTGTCTCTCTTTCACAATTCTTCCCCTTTTCCTTTCCTGGGATTTCTCCTGCCCATGCGCACGGCTCCCTCCGAATTTTTTGCCGGTTTTGTCCACAGTTGATTTTCCTTCCAACTCTTCCTGTCCTGATGTGCAGAACCAACTGCAAAATCCCAGTGAGTGTCCAGCTGGAAGGAAAGGGGATTTTGAAAAATCAGTTATTTGTATGTGGTTTATATCCAGCTAAAGAGATATAGATATGGCCTAATTCATTTAAAAACATGTATTCTGCAGAATGAATTCCTGTGCTAGTCACAACTTGCAGAAGTCCAGCATCAGGATGAATTCCCCAATTTTCAATGCTTGAGTTCGTAACTCTTCACTCCTTGTCCACAGACAGCCTTTCTGTGGTGCTTCAGTGTCTCAAGGGAAATGGCAAGAGGGAGATGCACTTCTGTGTGATGACTTTTCTTACAAGAAAACAAATTTAAACGTTGTTACCAAGTTTCCCAATTGCATGAAAAATCTGTCACCTTCTAGGCTGATGAAATGGAGATTCCTGATGTTCTGAAAATGTCCAAAGACCCTGAGATGTCTCAGGTGTCTGGTTTCCCCCCAGCTATTCCAAAGCATCTCATAAATAGAGCATGTTATAAAAAGTATATCACCTGAAAAACTTATAACCTGCTGAGCTGAAGGAAGGCAGATTTAAATGGAATATTCAGAAGAAACTCTTCCCTGTGAGGGTTGGGAGGCCCTGGCACAGGGTGCCCAGAGAAGCTGTGGCTGCTCCACCCCTGGAAGTGTCCAAGGCCAGGCTGGACAGGGCTTGGAGCACCCTGGGATAGTGGAAGGTGTCCCTGCCCACGGAAAGGGGTGGGATGAGATGAGATTTAAGGTCCCTTCCAACCCAAACCATTCCATGATTCTATGAAATTATGGTTTAAACTGTCCCCAGCCACTCTCAGCTAAGGTAGTGACAACAAACCCTAAAAAGAAAACAAAGGGTTTGTGGGTTATCCAGGCAACTCCTGGTCCAGAGCAGCCACTGACTCATTATTTATCATGAGTCTCCATGTAAATAGATGAGAACACTGTAATTTTCACTTGTATTTCAGTGCTATAGTCTAAGGGCTGTAATTTATCCTAACAGATTTTAAATCCCTTGGAAAAGGATCACGAGACCTCGCACAGAGAAACCACTCACTGGCCATGGCAGGAAACGATCTCCATGCATGTCTCCCTGAACCCATTCCAGAGCAGTATATTGAGCTGAAATGATGGAATTATTCATTTTTACTGTAGTAAAGGTGGATGGAGGGAAAAAAAAGTCAGATAGGAGGCAGAGATGAAGTTAACATTAAAGACTGGCAGAGGAATGGGGATAAAATATAGAAGAGGTGCATTTCTCTGTTAGAGGTTTTGAGTGTGAATCTGGTTAAATCCCAGGCCAGGAAACCCCATCCTCGTGGAGTTTTGCCATTGAAATCAGGGAAGTCCAGCTGCATCTCTCATTAGCACAACCCCTTCTTTGGGGTGGTTTGGTGGTGAGGATTCCAGAGGGATTCCACACCTAGGCTGGAAGGACACCGTCCTCCAGCAGGACAGGAATGCAGCCAGCAGATTTTAAACAGCTCCAGTTTAATTTGCTCCTTTCAGACAGAGTAAAATAAATTATGGCAAGGTGGGAGTCAGCCTCTTCTCCCAGGAAACTTGTGATAGGACGAGGGGAAATGGCCTCAAGATGCACCAGGGGAAGTTCAATTTGGAAATCAGGAAAAAAATTCTCTACTGAAAAAGTTGTTAAGTACTGGAACAGCCTCTGTGGGGAAATAGTGGGGTCACCATCCCCGGGAGTGTTCAAACAACAAGAAGATGTGGCACTTCGTGATAGAATTTACTGGACCTGGTGGTATTTGCTCAAAGGTTGGACTTGTCCGTCTTGGAGGGCTTTTCCAATGCTGTTCTCGATGATCTTGGAGGCCTTTTCCAGCCTTATTCTGCGATCCTGTGTTTCTGTGAGCTGGTATGAAAATTCACAGTAATGTCATAGAGACGACGGGTTTCCCTGCATTGCTGGGAATTCCAGGCACTGCTGGATGCCGTAATTCTCTTGGGAAATGTCGTGTCGGGAGCACAGTGCCTTTGGGAAAATGGGCCCAACTGCTAATTCCTACCAGAAATTTGCCACCCAGCTGAGCTGTCTCAACAGCAGTGGCTTTTCTCCACCCTGCAGTAGTCCCTGATTTTGGCTCATGAGCTCGGTCGCTTCCATGTGGCTTGGGAAAGTTGTGAGCCCCTTCCCCAAGGCAGCTCCCAGCCCTGCCACGGGAGGTCTGCTTCCCATGGGGAAGCAAGGAAGTGCCTGAGCCATGCCCTGCCCTCCCAGGGGAATTCTTTGCCACCTCAGACATTAATTCCTAGAAGCTCTATTGTCAGGATAGTCCTGAGAGCTCTGCGGATCTTGGAGAGGCCCAGAGCCATTTTCTGCTGCCGCCCCTCGGAACAGCTCCGTGCTCCTGCAATCTCCATTACTACACAATAACAGGAAACATTTCAGTGGCCTCTGCAGTACTCGGCATATAATTTCACTTTAATGCTCGTATTGTTTGAGCATTAATAAAACTGGAAACTGTGATCTAATTAAATCCATTCTTCCCACAGAGAAATGACTCTCTGAGATAGTGGCAAGAGCAGCAGACTCACAAGTCGCCTGGAGAAGAGAGAGCATTCCCTTGCCAAGGCACAGCGGACACGTGCTCGGGTTTAAATCCCTCTGCAAAAAAAGAGCTCCAGTTGAGAGCTGGCGACCTCTGGTACCTCTGGATCCAGAGCTGCCAGACTTTATTGCTTGAGCTCTAAGATTATCCCGTTAGACCTAAGGATAAACCGTTCTCCCTCCGCACAAGCCGAGGCGCTCGTGGGATGAGAGACCAAATATCTGATAGTGCCACGGTTCGTTTGAACCAGCTGAGCTAAAATGTGAAGTGGGAATTTAGATTGGAAGGGCAGGATTGGGAAGATGGAAGCCTGGAGTTCTCTGTGCAGCACTGAACGTGGGGATTCTGAGGCTCGTTGCCTCCACCTGCACCATGGACGTTCTCGACAGCAGCTGCTCCAGGTGTGCACACGCATTCCAGGCTCCCATCCAGCTTCCAGCTAAGCTCATTCTCTTTCCTTTCCCCTTTTTGTATTTTTTTTTTAAAAAAAGTCAAATTTTCAAGCTGATCCGCTGTTTCTGAAAAGTTCAAATATATTTTCATTCTCTTTTTTTCTTCCTTCTGGTGGTGTACAGTAGGGCAGGAGCAGGATTAGACTGAAACTGTCCGGATGTTCAGCATCCTAAGGAAAACCTAAGCTAAGCTCATGATATCAGGGAAATACCCATGCAGATGGTGGGATCTCTCTCCAAACTTTGTCAACAAAATCCTTTGTGTGCTCAGTCCCCTTTGCTGCACTCTCAACAAATTTTCAGGTTTTTGCCGCGACCAAGGAAATAAGTTTCCTGGAATGAGAGGAATATTTTCCTTTGGTTTCCTTTGGCCCTGCCTGGAATTCACTCCTTTGCAGTAGCCTGGTGTAATTAAATCCCCATTAAACTCTAAATATTCACTCTTCACTCTTGCTTGGATCAATACTGAGAAAAAGACAGAATACTGCAGTGTTGCAGTCTATAAATTAGCTGAGAAAATTCCTGCTTCAAGGAATAACACAGGTCATTAATTGTTCAACAGATATTTTTAAAAGTTGATGAAATTAAAACCATAAAGAACATCCTGTGTTTAGTAAATTTTATTGGAGATCCTTGTGGAAAGTTCATAGAAACACTTTTTTTTTCCGGTTCGAGAGGTTATAAGTGAACTGGTGAAACACAAAGAATCAAATCAGGAAATGCAGAATATTGCTATGAAATAGCATTATAATACAAGTTTTCAGTTTAATGGCATGCAATAAGTGTCTCTGTATTACCTCATCAGACAGCTTTAAACACTGAAAACATTTTTCTGTAACCATCATTTTAAAGGTTTCAGGAGAGCAATTTTCCTCCTTCTATGTTATCATTTTGAAAACTTAATCTGTATAGTGACCTTTCCAAACTAATTGTTCTTAGGGAAGGGCAAGGAAAGAGACATCATAAGAGTTATTAAAATTATTCTTATGCTAATGAAATTTAACAACAACAAAAATAAGTGAAGACTGATTTGTGTTTGTACACATTTATCTCCAGCTGCAGCTTTTTTAGTGCAGATCCAAAATGTCCCTTTTCCTGGAAAATTTCAGGCCTAGGGGGAGGAGAGCTGGGAAGAGATTGAATAGCTGACAGTGCTGTCCAGGGCAGGTTGAAAGCCAAGTGTTTGTTAGATAAGTGTTCAGTTCCCATTCCTTGTTTCCCTATTTCTCTTTGCAGAGACATCAGAGGGACAGGAGCAAACTCAGAGCTCCAGGAATAAGAAATAATTTGGGGACAAATGGGAGACGTCTCAACTGGGCTGCAGAATCCCCTTCCTGACATCATCCCACTGGAGGGCTTTTCCTGCCTTCCCACAGCTATTGCAGAGACCAGAGGTGGCTCTGGCTCATTTTCCCCCTCTCTTACACACAGGGAAAATAGAAATTCTGGATCCAGCATCAGTTTAAATAAATTTACACCAAGACATGTCGCACTGATCACAACCTCCTCCATTGACTTCTGGTGGATTTGGGGTTTCATGCTGAAGTTCTGGTCAAAAAATGACCCTGGTTAATTCAAGTTTATCATTGATTTCTGCTCCCTGGGATTTCAGGATGCAGCCATTTCGCAGGATCTCATCCCAAACCTTTCCTTAACGTGCCAACAGCTGCCTCGGTTGGCTGTTGATCCAGTCAGGAGCTGAATTCATTTCTGAGCCTGCTTTAAGAAGGGCAGATCTTTTATGTCATCGCGTCATCATCAAGGCTGAGGAGTTGGAAGAACACTTTCTTTGGTGGCAGCCAGCTAGAAACTGCACAGAGTGTATTTTCAGAAAGTCTAAGAGATCAAAAAAGCGTTTGTCCTGTTCTTGATGGGGATTCCAAGAGGAATCCGGGCGTTTCTCCTGCCTTCGCTGTGAACTACGCGCGGCGCAAGGCTACGAAATTGGAAGTGGGGGGAAAGATCAGAGGTTAAGGAGCTCAGATTTCTCCACAACATGACCTTATCTCGGTGGCAACTGGATTCTCATGATGTGCTGCTGCGTTCTCACAAGGAGGAGCCTCCCCCAGCCACGGAAGGGTGTTTGAGCCGGGCACAGGCAGGGCTGCACTGCCGGCGGTGCCTTTGAAAGGTTCCCCTGCCTGGCAGCTACAAGATACTGTACTTAAAATGTCAAATCAGGCAATCTGTTCTGAAAGGAAAATTACCACAGCAATCACAGCCCTCGATTTCCTCGGCTCTCGTGGAGCACAGGCAAAATGATGAAAATCGTTTGGCCACCCAGAGCCTTATTGTTGGAGTGCCAGGTCAAGGAAAGCTCCAGCAATTAGCCTGCTGCGCTAATGACGTGCCTGTTTGATATAGGAGCTGAATTGCACCCTGATTGCCTATAATATGATTATGCACACTTTGGGTTGCTTAAAAAAAAAAAAAAAATTAAAATATTTGATGCCTTGGAAAAATAGAATCTCATTTCTCTGGCGTTTCTGAAAGACCTCTGTTTCCTGAAAAGCCAAGGGCAGGTTTCAGCTCCTTAGGTTTCCACAAGTGTGTTATTAGATTCACTCCCTGACCTACCTTTAATGAGGAGAAGATGTCATTGTTGAGAAAGATATTAAAATACAGTAGCATGAAAACTTTGTCCCATCACAAAGTTGTCGTAATTCAAGCGGTCTGTTTCTCTTCATGTGTCATTAAAAAGAAAAAATAAAGGAGGGGAAAGAAGATTGCTCCAGGCTGGATATCCTTAACAATTCAGTTATGGAATATACAAGTTAAATTCTGGTAATCAGAAAACATTCTCTTTCCTCTCCCTTTTTTTTTTTTTCTTCTAAAAGTCAAATTTTGAGCTGATCTGCCATTTCTGAAAAGTCCAAACACATTTTCATTTCATTTTTGTCTTCCTCCTGGTCGGGAATAAAATGGGTGGCATTGAGTAGGGCAGGAGCAGGATCAGACTGAAACTGTCTGTATGTTCAACACCCTAAGGAAAATCCCTGCAGGGTCACCAATCTGCCATGCTGGGGAATGAGATTTACCACCAAATGAAACAAAAACAGACAGGGAAAAAACATTCATTCCCGTGGAGACACAGCCAAAACACACCAAGGGAAAAAATCTGTACTGGGAGGATGTGTGCAAAAGACACCCAAACACTCATGGCCAGAAGTTTGCTTGCTGGACATAAATTGAATTAATGTCCCAGGTAAAGCGGCCCAAAAATCTGAGCACAAACAGGCTGAGATATCCAACACTTCTGCAGGACGTGGGGACAAAGAAAGCAGTGACACGGCCGAGGCTGGAGCAGCACAAATGTGAGATGAAAAAGAGGGTGGAAAAAGAATATCCCAGACCTAATTTAATATTCGGGCTGGGAGGTGATCGGGCCTCTTTTAATGCAGAGGTGTTTGGATATTCCAGCCTGTGGGACTTCATGAGGCAGAGCTTGGAGAGTTTGGGACAAAACCACAGCATGGTCTACACCCAGTGCCCACTCTGGGAACAGCTCGGGGCCTCCAGCTTGGGGCATTCCAGGTTTTTTTCCCTGGCATTCTGTCCCCGACAGTCTAATCTCAGGCAGGACTATTTATTGACATTTTAAAAAAAAGCAAATCCCCTCTTTGGAAAGAGGAAAGGGAAATCTCGAGGTGATTAATGCCGTGGGTTTGGGGACAATGGCTGCTTGTGTCTCACAAATGCTCCAGCGGGATTTCAAGTGATACTTTTTGGATTCCCGAGGAGAGGAGTGGGAGCTTGGGAAAGCTCGGGACTGTCTTCATACATATTCAGGATTTCTCTTTGTTTTCTGATGAAGGGATAGGCTCTGTCCTTAGGCTTGTGAATGGTCCCTTGACACCAGCCCTGGAGATTTTTTTTTTAATTAGGCAAGCCTGGAATGACTTGAATTTGGACCCGGTACTGACAGGGTAGCCTTGGTTTAAAAGGGAGTTTAACCTAAAAGGAAGTGGAAATCTTATATAAATTTGCTTCTGCTCCTTGGAAGTTGTTTTCATCCAAAACCCTTTCTTCCCTTCCATTTCTCCCTTCATTTCTGCTGCTCCTGGGGATTGTCAAGAGAGTTTGTCAGAAGGACGGAGGGGAAGAAAACTTTTTAAAGGCATTTTGCACTGGACTTTGCGCTGGTATTGCGAGATGTTTGAGCGGTATTTGTACCCCCTGATCCATTTTCAGCTGTGGCACTGGCAGCTGCTGCACCTCTGGCTTCCCCGGGGAGCTGTGCCAGCTCCGGAGCCGTGGCATGAGGGTTTGTGCCTCTGGCCCAGCTCGGCTAAAACCAATCCTTCATCTCCGCTCCAGCCCGGCTCCACCCAACCCCGGCGAGGTCCCACCGCTCCATCGGCAACGGATCCCCAGGAAAGGCTTCCCAAACCACCCCAACCCAGAGGAAGGACCAAAACAGAGGCAAAAGGAGGATCAGTCAAACCTCAAAATGAACTCTAACAAGAATGAGCAGAAAAAGTTAATCAAAACCACACCAAGTCCTTGGCATTGCCGATCTTCTCTGTGGCGAGGTGCAGAAATGACCAGAAACTGCTTTTCTCTATTTTTTACAAGACTTTGTACTAAAACATGGTCACTCTTCATCATAAGAAAAGTCTGCTGCTCTCTAATTTTACAACCACAACATTTCAAATGTTGTTTTCCCATTTTTAATGTTGTGGGCGGAGAAAGAAACAAAGATAAAAATGTGGAAATACAATTAATTCACACTTGCATCAGTTCTCTCTTCTCACTACTGGAAAGAGCTTTAAATATTTACTGAATTATACATATTACACCTTCCTAATCTATTCACACAAATGAAACATATATATCTATATATATATAGATATATATATTCTTTTTTCCAGTTTCCCTCCTTTAAGCCTGCAGTCCATCATTAGTGAGTTGCAGAAGGATAAATTGAAATTCAGACTGGCAAAAATTGAACTGAAAAGCCTCAGCTACAATTTGTCTAAAGCAACATGTTTTATAATTATTTTGTCCTTCCCTACTAATGACTTTCTGACTCTTTCCATCCCCTGGGTACCCAAGGGATATTCAGCATTATCTGTGCACATCAATAATTTTTATGAGACATGTGTTTTCACTTTGTAGCAGACTTTTTTCATTGCTTAAAAGTAGCAAATAAAGCTCTAATAAAAATTGATGCTTGTGTCCCTTCAACACCAGGTATAAGTTTTCCAGCCAGCAATAGGATTTCATGTTGCAATCCAGACTGCTGCTGTTCCTGGTTCTCTACACAGCCAGGAAAATAAAATCAGGCTGTTGAGGCTTTGGAAGGGAAAAGCAAATCAACCAACAAATATTTGGAGAAGAGTAATTTGGGGAATATTAGATAAACTTTCTTTCCTTACTTTAGTACAGGAAAATTATCTCTACTTCCAGTTTTTTAATATCCCTAATATTATTTCTGCATCTTCTGGGTCTCTGGTTTTTGCTGACTCATCTGCCATTTGAGACTTTTCCTATGCCTCTAACTCACACATCCTTTATTCTCTTGGAATCTCTTTTGGAGCCCTCAACTCGCCCTGTGGGATTCATTTAGACTTTTTAAAAACACTCAAGCTCACATGAAACCTCTTAGTCAATATTTAATTTAGACTCTCAGATGCAAAGACCCTCAAACCATTCTGATTTCCAAAAGAAGGGGGAAATATGGACCTGGAAAAGATTTCGATGCTGCAAGAAGCCAGGAGCCGCTGCCTTGCAGGAAAAGATGCAGGGCAACACATCTCTAGATTCCTCCAGCTTTCATTGTCACTTTTATCAATCCCAAAATCGGCAAAATCTGCCAATTCTCCCCATTCTGCATAAATAAAACTGGAACATCTCAGCCACCCCTCTGGATTGCCCTGCAGGATGCAACCTGTGAATTGTCCTACTGCTTTATCCTTCCTGAAGCCATAAATCCTCCCCAAATGTCCCCAAATTCAGAGCCGTTCCTATATTAGAACAAAAATTTAAATCAATGCCATACTGGGATGAAATCAATCCCACACTGGGATTTAAACCAATCCCTGTGCTGGGATTGATTTGCAGAATGAAGGGGATCAAATGGCAGGAGCCACTCCGGTTTCCACGGAGTGCCCAGAGGAGGGAAGCTGGATTAGGAGCCTGAGGTTCTCCATGATGTCCAGGGAGTATCACCTCCCTTCCCTGGGCCAAAGTCTCCCTGCATTTGCACCCCAGGAGTCTTTGTGGTCTCCGAAGGGTCTTACACCCCTCACAGCCCCAAAGGAAAGGGCTCCTCATGCATTTGCACGCTGTCTCCCCCTTTTCCTCACAGGCATTTGGGTTTTTGGGATGGTTTTTGGGATGCTCTGCAGCTGCTGATTGCTGTGCGTTTTCCCCATGTGTCTGGCAGCTTTTGGCTTTCTTGAAACCATTCAGTTTGAGGTTATTTAGGCCCATCTCTCTTCTCTTCTTCCCTGGGCCTGTGTTGAAGGGAAATGAAATCCTGTTTAATGTGAGGGACACACCTAAAGCTCTGCTTGGTGCCCAGCAGACGCTCCCCGGGGAGCTTTGATCCACAACACGCTCTGTCCCTCCAGTTCTCTCACCTTTTAATCCTATTCATCCCCATAAAACTCCAGCCAAGGGCCCTTTCCAGGCTCTGACGGAGCTGGAAGTTATAGTGGAGACACAGATCAACACCTCCACTCGCTCTTGATCTACTCGTGGTCTGCTCCAGGGTTCCTGGCAGGGACGCAGGGAGGGGAAGGTCCGGGAGGGACAGGACGCTGCAGCAATACCTGTCTGCCCTCCTGGAACAGCGGGGTCCTCGCCCCGCAGGAGTCTGCAGCTTGCCCCGAAGGCCTGGAGTAAACTCATTTCCACCGGGGCTCCCCTTCATCGCAACTTAACAGCTTTTTATGGATTTGTGTTGGATCCGAGTTCAAGTGCTCCAAAGGCAGTCTTGTCCTGCCAGTGATTTAACTGGAACCTCAGACAAAAATGTTCCCTTTGCTCTCAGCTCCAGCCTGTGGACCAGCGATGTGTTTCTTTTTAACAGAAACACCTTTTTTTCCCCTCAAAATCCCCAGAGAAGAAGCAGACAAACCTGCTATGAGAACTTTACATTTAATGTTCTGTGGGTTTTGCAAGCCTGGGACAGTGAGATGGGCAGGATTCGCTCTGAGCAGGGCCTGGCACTAAGAAAATTTTGAAGCTCTTTAAAATGAGACCAAGAAATTCACACCGAAGCTGCACTTACTGGAAACCAGTCCCTGAGGGGCAAAATCCTGGTGCTCCTGCTGGATTTTTACGAGCCAGGTGTGCTGGCAAGAAAGCTGCAGTGGTCCTGTGAGGCAGGTAGCTTGACAGCTTCTCTCCATCACATCTTTACAGGTTCACGGAGCCTCTCCAGACCCCAGGAATTTTGCTCCAGGCATCCTGGTCCTCTGTGGTGGTTTCAGACTTTGAACAGGGTATAGGGCACGGAGAATCCTGCCTGTCCCTCATTCCCTGCTCCTCTGAATCGGGACAGCACAAAAAGGATCAGGTGCTGTGGGTAGCAGGAGTCAGAAGGGTGATTTGGGTGGCCAGAGCAGAGCCAGGGCCAGGTTTCTGAGTGATTACAAGAGCCATCAATTCTCGGGAAGCAGAGATAAAATAAGAGTGTAAAAAGGCAAATGCCAAAGCAAAAGCATGACCAGAAAGCCTGGGGTGCGGATAAAGAGCTGGAGGCAGCAAGGAGCACGAGTGACCCCCACACCTCTGTCCACCACACAGCCCCATCCTGGCTCATCGACCCCTCATGTCCTGCCAGGGGAGGTGCTGAGCCCCCCCTGCCCCAGCACAGCCGAGCACCCAGCAGTAACTCAGCCTTGCACTCAGCACCAGAAAACATATCATTTTTTGTTTTTTCCGCACGAGAAAACATATCTTTTTTTGTTTTTCTCCTATTACCTAAGCATAAAAAATCCCTTAAAAAAAAAATACAGCTCATTTGGGGTTTGTGCTCTTTCCACTCCCTCCTAACAAAGGAGTGTTTCTTTCCCGTTTTTCAGGGGGAAGTCGGGAAACTTTTGGGGTTTGCAGGTCTGAGCAAGGGCGAGCATCTCCTCTCTTCCTGCCGGCGACAAGGGCAGCAGTGATCTAATGAAGTATACATGTTCTAAGTGGGGCTTCTTCATTTGGAAACACTTGCCAGAGCTTCATAAATGGGACTCCTTCTTTTCTGACCCTTTGCCCTACTTCAAATGAGCTTTTAAACCCTTTGGAAAACATGCGGTTTTGCTTTCAACTGCATTAACGCTCATAATGTGTTATTTTGGCTCTCCTTGGATATTCAGGTTGAAGGCCCAGATTTCAGAGATTTCGGCTGGCAATGTTGACAAGCAAGCCCTACTCAGGGGCTATCAGGCACCCAAGTCAGCTTCTTTTAAAAGCTCTGTTAGTTCAGCTGTATTTTTCTTTGTACACCCAAATCCTTCTGGCCGTGACGGGAGGCTCCGCGCTCCGCATGCTCCGAGCAGCTCACACATAAAGCCCTGAGTGTCCACACGGACGGTGTCAGGACTCACCTGGGCTTTACAAGGCACTAAAGAAAACACTGGTGGCATCTAGCCCTGCTGGCAGCTCTCCAAAATCCCCCAGCTGGGTCCCAGTGCCAGCAGGGACAAAGCCGGTGTGTGCCGGAGCTCGGGCAGCGCTGCCCACCTTCCGCACCCTCGCTATTTATTCAGCTTTGTGCCACGAGAATTTGAATTTTAAAAGAGAGATTCTGCAGCTGGAGCCAGCCCGGGCTGGGAATAGGAGGAGAGAGGGGGAAAGGGCAGGAAATTTCTGTGCTGTGCAGGGGCGTTGGGATGGCTTCCTCCCGCAGATCCCCCGTGCAGGAGCTCTGCGAGCGGCCTGTTTGCAGATATCCTGTGAATATGGATATTTTCCAGTCCTCTTTAGTGGCTGCCTCAGCCTGGGCTTTCCTGGTGGGTTTCGAAGCTACAGACACGGATTCACAGGATCATTTAGGTTGGAAAAGACATTCAAAAGCATTGAGCCCAACCCTAACCCAACACTGCCAAGTCCACTGTGAACCCATGTCCGCAGAAAATAAAAAAACAAAAACCCCCCATCAAACCCAAAAATCACCAGTTGCAGCCAAAATGATATTTTTTTAATCCTTTCTCACTATTTAGGACCAGTTGGTTTTGAGCATCTGCTTCCTTAACACACGCAGAAACATCTGCTAATAAATAATTTCTGATGAATTAAAAGTTATACAATGTGGTTTAACCACCCAATTTCACGTTTTCTTCACAATAATTTCAATCACAATAACCTATAATCACCCATTTGTGGCAGGTAAGCTGTTTTACTGTAAAGCACCAGAAAATCATCACGTAGTAAATAGGTTTTGACCTGTTATATTTAAATAATATTTTAGGGAGGGAGCACTGAGCCTATTCACCCCACACTGAAAAAAACCCAGCTCCACTCATAAAACTACAGCCTCATCTCCCTTGGTTCCTGTTACAAAGAGCAGAGGGAGTTTGGTTCCTCCAAAAGCAGCTCTGAGCAGCTCATTCTTTCATGATCTGAGTCTGGGGTATTTTTGTTGAATTGTTTTACCAACTTTGGTGAGGGATCTCCCATTTCTCTTTCCTGGTTTCCGCTCCCACCAACGGGGTGAATCCCATTTCACAGCTCTCCTTCCTCTGGGCATTCCAGGGAAGCCACAAAGCATCAACAACTGAAAGAAATGCAGCAAAGAACAAGGTGACATCAAGTGTCTTTATGTGACAACTTAAATCCGAGCTGTAGGTGATGGTCTGGCACATAAGGAAGTGACTTTCCTCAAAAATACCAATATTTTATGCACAAAGAAATGGAAAAGGGGGAGAAAAAGCCTTGCCAGAGCACATTTAGGGAGAAGCATCCCAGCATATAGATGTTCTCGGGTACGTGACCAGCTCTTTAAAAAGTTATGGTGGATTTTTCTTCAGGAAAGCTTTTCATTAAAGTCATATTTATTTCTTTGGGCTTAAGTAATAACGTAAAGCACTCCTACTTCTTCTAACACACTATTAACAGCATAATTAATTCTCAGCAACAGGAAACAGAAACCTTTCTTCTTCACTCCATCATCTCAGAGTCAGACCTTCAGTCTTCTTCCAGGATCCCTATCAAACAGATGGCTTTTATACTCATAAACATGTTGAGCTCAATTTTCCTCCTGCTGAGTGAAAGATTCAAACAAACCAAACTTCCCTACTACTGCTAGGAAATTCCAAACATGTAGAAATACTTTTACAGATGTTCCTTGGCAAGTGACTCTCCGAAATGTGTGTGGTTCGAAAAAGCCAAGCCCAAAGCAATGAATTTCACTGATGAAAATCGCTGATTAAAATAAAAATGGAGGGGGATGGGGGAGGGAAAGAAGGGAATGATAGAAAATAAGAGAAGAAGCAGACTTTTAGCTGGATAACAAAGTTTGGGAGGCGTGGGGCAAAGCATTTTTTAATTCATATTCATTGGTAAGATGGAACCTTTCAAGCTAAACTGGGTTGACTTTTTAATGAACAGTGTCCAAATTTCGAGACAGCCTTGGCAAATTTCTCGCTTCAGGGATGGGAGCCGGTGGTTCAACCACACTTGGAGCCCGAGCCAGGCCAATTTTTGGTGGTTAAGACTAATTTTAGAGGGTGAAATTTCAGGGATGCAAATCCATGCAAGATGGAATCCTCGCAGACACAAACAGCCCCGGTTTACGTGCTGCTTTTGAGCAGAGCTCTCCTCGATTTAAGGTCTAGCTGTTGTCACGCTGCTCTCATTCCCGTTTACGAGACACCTATCCTGTTAAATCCTAATCCCTAGCGCCGATCCACGAGTGGATAACTCTGCTGAGTGCTGGGACAATAATCCAGATATTTCACCTAGTAAATACATGAGATGTTTTGCCATCTGCCAAGCATTGCCTTGGCAGGCAGGACCTTTGTGCTCTCACCAATGAACTCAGAGGAATCTCCAGGGGGGTTTAGCAGTGGAGGGAATGGATGAGAAGCGTGGAAAAGTGAAGAAAGTCAGACTCAGAACCACACGGTCCTACACAGGCTGGGAACTCAGCAAACAGAGCAGGGTACATTTTTAAAGGTGTTTTCTGAAGGCGAAGTGGCATCCACGGGCACGACTCCAGAGCAGTGAAACACCACAGCCCCAACCCTCAACTACTGGCTCCATGGGTAAAATATATTCAATGAGGTTTGGAAATCTGGGATGCCACCACTTCTCCCCTCTCTTTTTCCAAGCATGAACCCTCCCCACAATTTTTTTTCATATAGTGGCTCTCCGGTTTGGTTGGGTTTTCCAGCATTCCGCATTTTTCCTCTCCCCAAGTTCGTGTTCGTTACACATGAAACCATCTCCAGACCCCTGGGAAAAACCTCATAAAAATTCAGGAATTATATCATCTCCATGCTGTTTTTAAGGAAAAAACAATCTGTTTTTTTGGAAAGGCTCTAGTGAGCATTAGCAGCACTCTCTCCTCCACGCTCTGTGTGTGTCTGGTTACCTTGCCCTGAGCCAAACAGCTTCATTAAATCTCATTTAAGCGCTGGCTGCGGTCAACTCTTGTGACTCCAGCCCGAGCTGGAGCAGAAAATCCACAACCTCTACGCACAAAGCTCATCTCGTTGGGCCAATATTATTTTCATCTTCCTGAACATCATTGTCTGCTCTGTACAACCAATTAGAGACACTGTTAGTTTTGGAAAGGGCTCAACAAAGTGTGTGTGGAGCAGACAAACGCGGGACTTCAAATAGGCAGGCGTATTTTTTGGCTAATATTGTCTGATAAGGCAGCGTTATCTGCACCTTTTCCCTGAGCTGGCTCTCACCCTATTTGAAATAATTCTATTTTACAAGCTGGGTGTCAACAGTACCTGTTTATGGAAGGTGACACCGGCTCCCCCCTGCCGCTGGTGTTATCGATGAGGAAGCACTAAGTGGGTGTGTGAGTATTTTTAAAGTACACTGCAAAAATAAAATAACAAGGGAGCCCCTGATTTATCCCCCTGTTAACAAAATAATGAGCCTGCCACCTACAAATGTGTTGCTCTGTGCAGAATTCTCAGCTCTTCTGGGCTCACTTTTAGAAGAAATCCTTGTTTCTCCTCGCAAGAGAAAATACTGAGGGTATCGTGGAAATCAAACAATTTATTTTCCTGGTGTTTGCTGGCCGGTTTCCAGCTACAAATTTTTGTTTCTTTTTTTATTGTTTGCCTGTTATGACACGTGCTGCTGGTCCTACACTGTGGAGTGGGAGAAAGAAATGATCATTTCCATCTAACTGTGCTCTGCCAAACCCAGTCACTGGGTGTCAGAACCAGTGAGAAACCAAGAACTTCTTGAAAGTGTCTGCACAAGAACCATAATTTCCATGTGAAAGCCGTGATTTCCATATTAAAATTTCCATCTTAAAAGCCTTAATTGGGTGTTTTTGCTACAATCCCATGCACACATCTATAGGACTACGTAGAAGCAGGAGCTAATCAATCCCAGTTTTTAAAGCACAGTGTTTCAGGGCTGATGATGAACATATCACAGCACCTTCCAAAGCAGTTTTTAGACATGCATAAACTATTTGTGTCCCTGCCTAAAGCAAAACAGGCAAAACCCCAGGGGTGGCTGTGTCCAGCAGATGCTCCCCGGTGCTGTGACACATCTTGCAGCAGTGTCCCTGCTTTAAGTCTCCAAAACGCCTACACAGAAATTTCTTCCTCTAATATTCATTCCTAACTGTGACAACAGCTCCAAACAATTCCCAAAAGGGTGTAGCTGCACTTGGAAAATCCAGGGTCTCAGTTTTCCTGTGCTGTGTGCAGTGGGTGGGGGGAATTTGTGATTGGGGTGCTCTTAGAGCATTGCAGATCCTGCAAGCAATGAGAGAACACAGGGAGAGAAGACAAAATTTGCATTTTGGGGTCAAACTTCACGCTGAAAAGGTGGGGATATTATTTAAGCAATAGTAGGATTTATCTCACTCACACTCAGGTAGTCTTCTAATTCTCCATATAAGACAAATTAATTACTACTGGGGAAATTACTGTCCAACAAAACTACTCCAACAATCAGTCCCAAGCTTGCCAAAATCTAGGATAAACAAAGCAGAAGTTCCTTGATGTGTCAGCAATGCTTTAATCTTAGTCCCAAAGAATAAAATCAATTTGACCACACTTTTGCCAAAACAAAAAAAATGAATTTATTTGCATTTGTTTGCTTTATGAAAGGTGTGGTGGCAAACATATCACATTTGGCATATTTGGTGTTCAAACACATCCAGCTTCTAATACCCTCAGATTTTTATTTGGATGAAGTGGGGGTCTAACAGTACAGAGGCATTTTTCTTCTTTTATAATCCGAATGCTTTCCTTGCATCCACTGAGGACACAGAGCATACATGGGCAGAATCCCATTCCATGAGGGATTTCTGCTCCCTTTCCCACCAGAGCGTCCAAATGTGTTTTTCTAGAGAAAACAACGTGCCTGTGAGGTTTGCTGTGGTCAGACAGCAGCAGCCTCTTGTTCTGTGCTTAATGAGCTAATAAAGACAAGCAATGAAGAGACCTGGTACCAGACATAGCCCAGCTGTCCCAAAATTATTCCTCTTCCTTTTACCACAAGGCTGGGTTATAACCCAGCCCACCCTAGGCCAGATGAGGCTTTCCATGGACCACAGTGGGATTTGGGTCAGGCTCACAGTAGCTGAAAGCAAGCAATTACATTTAGAGGGAGGAAAGGAAGGAAAAGCAGCTCAACAGCCTGAGCTGGGCCAAATTCTGGAGATGCACCAGGGAAAAATCGTCCCGTTGTTGCTTTTCTAAGGAAATGAGCATCCAGCACAGAGACACTGAATTCATTTCAGAATGATTTAAAATCAGTGTTCTGAGGGGGTGTGTGCACGTGGAAAAGCAGGTTTGAGACAGAAATATATTCCTTTTGTTGACAGTGGAAGAAACAGTGTTTCCTTTGGTCCTAGCGAAGAGCAAACAGTTGCTCTGATAGTCTTGGCAAATGAAAAACTTTATTTTTATCAGACAGAGAGGGAAACCCTGTGCAGCCATTGCCAAGGAGTTACACGCTATGTGACATGTCCCATCCAGTCCCTCTGCTCCCAGGGAGGAGTTCTCACAGCACATCTGTTTCACTGAGCCGTCTCTCCTCGCTCCCCTCCCCTTCGGGGTGGGAACGTCCAGGACAATCTCCCTTGGCTGGCACAGAGGAAAGGTTTCTTACAAAAGTGAAGGTATTTTTAAGCAGTCACCAAGATCAGGGTGAGCACGTTGTCAGCTGTTTCCTGTGCTGTCCTGGACGGCAAAGGGACAGGACAAAGGACAATTATTTGAGACCTCTGGTGCAGGTGGCGGCTGAGGGTGAGGATGGTCAGGCAGCTGGTTGGGTGCAAGGCACCTCCTGCTCCTCATTTCCCTCTGGAAGAAAAGGCTTCCCATCTCCTGACTCATTTGGACCAGAACAAGGCCTCTGGAAAAGACAAACATTGAAAGGCAGCGTTTCCAATGTGGAAATGCTCCCAGCTCTGAGCCTCTCAGCACCAGTTAACCCTTCCCTGGAGCTGTGCTGGGACAAGCTCCTCTCTCCAAGGAGATAAACTCACACTCAGTGTGCAAGGCTGAGCTGGAATCAGCTGAATAATCCCAGCTGGGCTCAAAATAGGGTTGGAAGGACTGAGGAGAGTTGTCACTCCCAGCTTTATCTACCAAAGGGACAAGAAAACTCCACCCCATGGTTGTGTAACAGCGGAGATCGGCTCCACCATAAATACGGGATCACAGTTGCAGGCCTCTACTCTTCCCTGATTTTTCAGGAAAATAAAGTTTGCCTTCCTGCTTCATTCTACCTTTTCCTAATTTAACTTTGATCCAGGGACCAGTGTTTTAAAACACCTGCATTCCCTGTTTTGCTACGAAACCCAAGGAAAGCTCCGGGGATGGCCGCAGATTGCCACTGCGGGATTTCTGAACGCCTGGGCTTTCTGAGCTCTTTCTTTCCTTTTTTTCACTCCCCAACAGCTGGCTCTTAGCAGGCAGACTGGTGCTTAAAGTGTCTGATATGATGTGAGAAAGCAAAATAATCACCTGCCAAGGATTTCATCTTCATAAAAGGCAAGGTGTAAGATCAAGTTTCAAAACGTGTAGGAGTTCGGCGCATGCTGTGACTCCGCCGTGAACCCTGAGGAACCAACTTCTGTTAACTTTAAAAACACAACATTCATCTCCTTGCCCTGCCAGACCCTGGTTTTGGCAATGCTGGGCCCTTTCGTGAGGATGGCTCAAAGGAGAATAGAAAAGGGAGAAAAAAGAGGGAGAAAGGAAGGTTCAAAAACTGCTACGATGCGCCAACCACCTCCACCAGAGCTGCATTCTCCTCTTCCATAATAATATTTGGGATCACTTCTCCTTTGCAGCTCAGCCAAAATTGTTGGATTCACACTCGGTTGGCCAGGGGGAATTTGCCCATGCACACGGATGATGGAAAATTGAGAATAAGGGCTTTCTTCTCAATACACACATGAAGGGAGTAGGTTTTTCCTGGGAAGAAAATTGTTTGGAGGCAGTTTAAACCTTAATAAAAAGCTGTCAGGGCAGCTGACATGATAAAACTCTTCTGTTAACTAAGATGGACTTGTGTTACCTTTGCAGCTTTGGAGAACTGAAGTTGTTGATTTACTTTTCATCTTTAATTAGGTTTTTTTTGCCTCATTCAGCTTGGAAAGATAAAAAAGATTTAAGGATCTCGGTTGTTAAGACTGGTTTTTCTGGCTGAATAAATATTTACATTGTTGCATATTATTTTTACAGGTTCATGGATGGATGGATGGATGGATGGATGGATGGATGGAAATAACATTTATGTTTTTAGAGAAAAACTGAATCTCTTCCTTCACTGATTCTCATTTCCACCTCTGCAAAATAAAAGCCAAAATGGGTGACAAAGGCTATAACTCTGATTTAGTGGCCATCAAGCATAATTTTTCACCCCTGGGTTCTAAAGCTTTTTCCAAAGGAGAAATTCACCTCCTTTGCAGATTGGGAAACAAATTCCTGATGTCTGGAAACCCAAAACACTGGAATTGCCATGGGTCACTTTCATGTGTGGCTGTGAGGAGAACACTTTGGCCCATAAGGTTTAACTGCCTTGGGCACATTCCATCACCAGCAATGATTCCAGCATTTCCCCCCAAAACTGCACATGGATGAATTGTCCTTCCCTACCTAAACCAAATTAAAAGCCAGCTCTGAAAGCTCTCTAAATAACGATCATGTACAATGTACTTGATCAAGTGCATCAGTGCAGGACTTTCCTCTTCTGCTCCAAATTTTGGCCATGATTTCCAAAATGTTTCTCAGCTCCATTAATTTATGTCTTTCCGAAGATTTTTTTTTTTCTCGTAAAGGTTTGGTCCTGGCATCTCCCTGAGACCCTGTTACTGTTGGTCTCATAGGAATGTGCTCCTGGTGGATTTTGCTCTAGCTGTGATGAGCTTGGTTAAAAGACAAGAAATTTGCTGCTTATATTTCAGGTTTTTGTGCCTGGGAGCTTGTCTGATTTTAGCTCCATTACATCCATTAGATCTAGTTTAGATCTATTATTTGGAGTAATAACCGATATTAAGGAATTACCTCCTCCTACAGAATTTACACAACAGATACAAATATTACAGTGTGTGTTCAGCTTGAACAAAATTGATGCTACTAACTAGTGAGCAATTACACTTATATGTGTCCACGCATTAAATCTGTAAAAAATTGGATTTGGGGAAAATTTTGGCGCGATCCTCAGGGAGGCAGGATGAGCCAATTAGGCTTCTCCCCCTCCCCTCGATTTTCGTGCCTCCTGTTTTGTGTGTTTCCAAAGGAGTACATGGTAATTACTTCATTAGGAAACTATTAGAGGGGAACAAGAGAAGATGAGTCACTCGCTTTTTGTCCCTGCTTTTATCTGATGGTGAGAAGCGAAGGAATTTTAAAAATCTTTACTAGGTCACCGATCCTTCCAAGTGCTCGTGCCCATCTTTCCTCCTCCCTTCCCCCTCCTCGACTCCAAGTGATTTTGCAGAGCCTGGTGTGGATGCAGGAATCTACCCACAAGGAGCATTTTCCACAAGAAAAGCATTTATTTCCTTTTCGTATTTTGTTCTCTCTAGATAAGGAAAACCAGCTCATCGGTACTTTTTGTTTTTCTCTTATATAAATAATTTCTTATGAATTACATTTCTTGGCTCTCAGGCTTTGGCTCAGAAGTTCTCTCACATTGAAAGAACTGGATGGAAATACTTAAAGACAAGGAGAAACACTCCAAATTAAAAAAAAAAGCTTTTAAAAACCTGTGTGTTGCACAATACTCCTTAAACCACATTTAGATCCTCACTGATAATACATTTTAAAAATTGCGTAATATATTTAGCTTGCTTTCTTTTTTGATGAGATGTCTTCACTCTATCACTTCAACCACCATGTCAAGAATATGACAAAGAGGAGCCTCCAAACCCATATTTAAGCAGTAAAATAAATGATCTGGTTCCCAGAGGAGCTGAGCACTCTGCAGTCATGAGCAGGGATGAGGATTCCAATCTGTTTTAAAATGGAAGCTTTAATATTTACGGCATCAGAAATGTATTTATCATCTTCTGGAAAGGAGATCTGGCACATTTTGGAGAAAGTTCCCTCAAAGAATGGGAACTGAGTCCCTTACTGGCTATTTAATCACAGTATCAGCTTGACTTGCTGTTTTCCAAGTCATTTTACCATTGACTAGCCAAAACATGTGAGGTCTCCTCGCTTCAACTGCCACTCTGATTAAAGGTGATTGACAAGGGATACAATTAAGGTCTGATTCAGAATTCACCAGGCTTAAATGCCTCTGGTAAGAAAATACTTTGATTCTACAAAAAAAAAAAAAAAATCTACAAATACCCCTTGGGATAACCCTCAGGAGTTAACATTTGAATATTCCAGGAGTATTGCAGCAATAGTCAAAAATCGAATGAAAAGTAACTCTGAGCAGTGGCTGGTTCCAGTTCCTTGAAACAACAACAACAAGAACATGAGGCATTGAGATCAGAATCTCGTGGTGTGATTTGCATATTGATACAGAGCAGATGTTTCAGAAACAAATGCTGCTACATCTGCTGATGGATTGGCTTCAGCTGCCTGCAGACTCCACTGAGAGGAGTTCAGCGGGAGTACAGTGTCACATTTGTCATTCTCATTGACTTTATAAGTCCTCTGTTGACCCAACAGTACCTGAATAATTTTCTTCCCTGCAGTAAATTAGAGAGGGAAGCCTGCAGGGTCAGATGTGGGGAAGGGGGTATTTTTCCCAGATCACAGGAGAGGTTGGCTGAGGCTGCAGGGATGAGTTTTGCTGTTTATTTTTACACCGTTTTGCTCAGCATTTTTTCCCTGTCTTGGATAAAAGGCAGAAAATAAAAAGAAGTGGTCAAAATACTGGTCCTGCCATTCAGTAGTTGTCACTGTTTTATTTTCATGTCAGGTTATCCCGATGTGGGCCCTCCCAGAATTTCTGGAGGAGTTATGTGAACACCATTAGGAGCCTTTATGTTCCAGTGATGGATATTAAACCCTGAGCCTCAGGAGTGTCTTTCTCCAGAGCAAGAACTGGGCAGTGAAATGCAAACAGTGATGGTTTTAGTGACAAATTTCTCTAGAGCTTTTGAGGACAGACTTGGAGAAGTAAAAGCCAAGGACATCGATGTGGACTGGGTGAAGTTTCTTCTAAATAACAACAAACAAACTGAAGTGTCCCAAAGAAGTGAGGTCGCGTGTTTGCAGCTCCTCCCACGCCCTGCAGTGCAGATTAAGCAAAAATACTGGGGGCCACGCACAAAAAAATGGTTGGAAATTCAGGGGCAAAAAGATTCCAGCTCTGCTGCTCAGAAGAAAGAATTTCCTTTGAGGTGCAGCACCATAAATGTGCTGTACAAACAACACCCAGAATCCCGCATTAGAGGAAACCAAATAATAGGTGCCTAAGGAAATAGCTGGGATTTAGGGGGCTTAAACCCAGGCCCTGCTGTGATACAATAGCCTTATTAAGCACGATATTTTATATAGGATCCTGAGAGTTTGAAGGGTTTGCGCCGTGTTTGGGTAAGGATCAGGGGGATTTCGGGAGCTGTGACCTCATCCCGCATTTGATGCTATCGGAGCTCAGCTGCTGGAGGGCTGCAAGGTGTGGCCAACTGCAAGGCAGAGCCCAGAGCAGCTCTGCAGCCTCGGTGTTCACCAGCCTGGAGCCTATAATTGTTTTTTCGTGGGGGAAGTTCAAGGCCACCCAAAGAGCGTTTCACAGCGCTCACCAAACCAATAAAGGCTGGAGTTTGGAAAGGCCACAAACCGGAGCTGCCGGCCAAGGCTTGGCTGCCTGGCTCCCTCGGACTTTAAAGCAAATTGTGTGGCTAAAACCTCCTGCACCTCTTGGAAAGCTTTGGGCTTCACCTACCCGCTGAAGCCAAGCATCTGGAAGAGGGGAAAAGGTCTCCCGTGACAAGGAATGGCAATTTTCCTCAAAATGATTAGGTCTTTGCCAGCTCTGAAAGCTCTTGCGTTATGATAGAATCACGTAATCATGGAATGCTTTGGGTTGGAGGGGAATTTAAAGTTCAGCCAGGGGCAGGGACATCTTCCACTAGACCAGGCCACTCAAATTCTTTGGATTCCTGATGTTTACCATGTGGGAAGGGACGGCTGGAGCATCAGGATGGCCCCATTGCACATCTGCCTGGTCTGTTAGTACCTAAGGACACAAACTTGCATCCAAAATGCATGGTAGGAAGTGGGAAACAAATATGGAAGCACTTACAGCAGTGAATCAGCCGTGGGGATTTTTCTAAGGTTTTAATTTTGCATTAGAGCAAAAGGAAGAAGCCCCAAAGCTAAGGGAGCACCACAATGTGGGCAGCCTTCAAACGTCTGCCTTTGGGTCCAGCTAAATCAGATGGCAACGGATGTTTTCCATGTAAATTTGGGATTCTCTGCTGACGTGAGATGACATGTGGTAAATTGTGTCAGCGCTGACTCTGCCTCAGAAATTGCACATTGGGATGTGGCACTGCTTGGGTTTGGGCTTGCTTGCAAGGTTCTCTTTCCCCATCCATACAAACACGCTCTCTGGATTAAACCAGACTTGCCTAGAGGCTCCACCCAGAGCAAATTTCCAAAACTTGTGATGCTGGGATAGGACTCTGGAGCCATAGATACAGATTCCTTGGGGATTTCTTATTTTACTCTGTGTAAGAGCTTTATATCCCAATAAATTCTGCATAACCCTGTTATCAAACAGGTTAAGTGAAACTTTTGAGAGGAAAAATCAGACTTTTCAGGCTGTGAGATACATCTGGTCTCCAGGCAGAACTTTGGGGTTGTTATCTCTGGAATCTCTCTTTTTCTGAATATATTCAAGAAATTGTGCTCATGGGTAAAAATCAATATACCTATTTAAATCAAGAAGTTACCAACAATTTACCTGTTTGGGAACGCAAGGTGCTAAAATGAAGTCCTAAACTGCATTAAACAATTTAAATACATTGAGGTTTGCTGAGGACAATCAATGACTTTGATGTCCATTGGCTGAGGCTGTAACAGCACAGATAATCAGAGTGCCATTAATAAAATGTTCTTTCTGCCTGAAAATTAAATTAGCTGAGTCTGATACCTTTTATATCCCTTGATGACCCAGCATGGCCGGAGCAAAGCAGGAATATAAAAGCCATCTGACGTGCTCTGTCTTCGGCTGTTTTGGGAAGCTTCTCAGCTGACACGGGAAGCAAATGTTCCACAGCCTCATGGGGTCTTTCTTGGGGCTGACTGGTTTATAGCTGAAAAAAAAAAAGAAAAAGAAAAAAAGAAAAATCCTCAGCTGGTTTCAGTAGCTATTTGTTACCAACTTAAAGATCAGGTTCTTCAAGGTAAACTGAAAATGACAATTGGAAAATAAACATGAGCCGCTTGGTGTGTGTCCTCTATTGGGCTGAAATGTGACCCGTGTGGGGAGAGGTTAAAGGGTTAAATTGTGCCTCGCTCATTACGGGCCTGGAAAAAAAACCCTGGGTAAACTCAGAGAGGTGAGGCAGCTCTGAAACCCCTCAGTGCTGCTTCATGAGGCTCTCCAGTGACATGTGATACCCACTTTCTTGAGTGTCATGGTTGTCAACTGCTCGGGATTATAAGAACTGACGTCAAAAAGTGTCGAGCAGGCGCTCTCTCCTTGCTCTGGTTGTCACTCTGAGCTCATAAGAAAAGCATCGGGGATGTTTACACATGGCAAAGTTATTAAGGGCCCTCACAGAGGGTTTTAAAGGCTGCAGTCTCACCTGGAAGATGGCTGGCTTGATCTTAGCCCTTTCCTCCTGGCTGGAATACCTTCCTCATAAAAACCGAAATGGGCCCCAGAGAACATTTATGTTCCCCAGCCTCATCCCTCCCTCTGATTTAAACCAGCTCCCAGTAAGAGATTTAAGACCACCCTGAATAGAGCTGCTTGTCAGGCTGCTCATTTAGGGTCAGAAAGCAGCAAAGCATTTCAGCATATGCCCAGAGTTTGGGCACCTGCTCTGTCCTGTTTTCTCCTGACTCTGAGATGCTCCTGCCTGGCAAAAATAAAGCACTTCCCTAAGACTGACATTTAAATGTATGTATTTTGCAAAAACAGACTCTAAATACGGATTCCTGACAGTAGCTGAACTTCAGATGTTCATTTATGAGATTCTTAGCCACAGGCTTTGGGAAGAAAAAGCCTCCTCTCACAGCACACGTTATTTTTCTTCTTCAGCAGAAAAAAAAATCTTGCTTGGAAATTAGTAAAGAGAAACAATTTATTGAAGGATAACACACAGCAGTGCTCATGGGACTCAAGTCATCCCTACTAACAGACATCCAGAGGCAAATATTGATTCCTGGTCCCAAGTGGGGCACTCTGAGGAAGCTCTTGAAATGCCTGTAAAATATCTGCTTGCTGTGGGCGTATCTTCTCCTGAGGTACTGGACATCTCCTCCATCCGTCTGTGTTTTCAAGGCCTTGCCTTTCCTGACAAGCACCCCAAAAAGTGAGAATTCAACAAGTTGAAAGGACAAATGCCGATGTTTCCAAAATATTCCATTTGACCAGAAATAATATTTTCCAGTTGTCATGATCTGTCCAAAACTGCACTTTTTGGTGACCAATTTATTTGACAATAAAGCATTGCCTTGCTCTGCTCATTAGCTAACAGTGGTCAAATTTGGGGATGAATATATGGTTAATGTTTTACACATGAGCCGAACTTGACTCCTTTTCAAGGAGAAGCCACTGGATCTTGGAAAATATCATCAAGCTGTCAGCATTTAGTGGAGGACGAGTTAATAAAAGCTTGAATAAATCATGCTGAACTTCTCTACCTTTATGATGAGCGGTGAAATAAAGATTTTCAGAGGTAACAAAATAGGCATTCACAGTGCAATTCCACTATTTTAGTATGGTATTGACTCCTTTTCGTATTGCCAGACACTTTGCATCCTCATTTTTCCTTTAGGAGTGCAGTGCTGGTGTGGGTGAGGTCCAAGGGTGGGTGAAGGGTGGTCATAGCAAATCTTGGGGTTTGTTTTATTCCTCCCCTCCTTACCTTAGCAAGGTGAGGGACCATGTTCATGCCTTTCTTTATTCCCCTGTTACGTGTACCACCAAAAAAAGCCAGCCAGCCATGAGTTTATTTAAAATCATTCTGGGTTTATCCTTATCTTTCCCAACACATAAAAGAGCAACGTGGCTTAGCAGGAAAACCAGCCCGTTCAGAATCAGGTGATTCAGCCTCAAGCTGTGACTTTGTCACTAATTTACACAGCAACTGCTGGGTTTATTTTCCCCTCATTCTGGCTGTGTGTAAAATAGGGTTTATTTTCTTGGTTGTGGGTCTATTTAAGGAACACACATTGTAAGAGCTCCCTCTCAAAGGGAGTTTTGCTATTTTAAGCCCACGGGTTGTGTTCCAAAGCCTTGATGTCTCCCTGCAAGCAGTGCAGCGGCCAATTGCTTGTCACAGCCTAAGCTGCTTTATCAGCAACATGATCAATGGTCTCACCACAACCTAAAGGCAGGGACGTTTCTCCTGCAAGACACTGGAGTTTTCCTCTGCTGCTGCCCCATGTGGATGAGCCATTAAAGGGAAAGGAGCAGCCCCACGCTCTCCATCAGCACATTGCCACAGCAAATTACTCACCTCCAACAAAACCCCTTTGGAAGGTCTGATCCCGGCACTTCTCCAGAGCTATCCTGAGTGTTTGGAAGATCTTCGCCCCGTGGTGAATGAGAATGAAGCAACCTGGTATCTGGAGAATCAAAAGGAGGGATTAGACGACAGCAACACGTCTTGGAAACGATCCAGTGCGCTCATTATTGGGAATGTTTTCCAGTGAGGAGGTGCATAAATAAGAAAGGGTTTTAAGTGGAGGAGGAGGCTTCTCTGTGACAATATAAAAATGAAGTGTGGTAGCGTGACCTTTTCAGAATGCATTTAAACTTCCTCTGGCCCCCCTGGGCTATCCCATGGCTGTGTGGTTCACATTACCCTGCTCCCAGAAACATTTGCTTTCCAACAGGAGGGCGTTGTTAACCCTCCTCTCTTCAGGGTGACTCCTTCCAGAGGTCCAGCCAAGCTCCTTTCCAGTTCTGCCACTGTCTCCCCTTGCCCAACTGTTTAAAATGTTCTGTTTTCCTTTTCCAGGTCGGAGGGGGTTGTATATTTAAATTTCTCACGCCTGTTAAAGCTCGGGCAGGTCCCATTACAAAGTCAATACCCAGGAATGGAAAACATCTTCCAAAGTTTCAAGCGAATTCTGGCCATATTTAGCAGGCGGTGTTCGGCTTTGCTCCCCATCCCTAAACTCCGTGCTAATAGAAAGGGTTTGCTCCGTCTGCATCCTGCCTGAGCTGCGATTGTAGATAAGTTTTGACCGAGAGAGGGGCTGGGGATTGGTTTGGGTTGCACATTTTCCCCTCTCACCTCTGACACGGCCAACACACGATAACAAGAGGAGGGAGCTCCCCGAGGGACGGCGCTCAGGGTCGCCGCGGATTAAACGTTCTCAGGCACGACTCCTTCCGAAGGCGGGAGCAGGGAAGAGCTCAAAGAGCCAGAGCCTGCTGATTAAGGGCCTTGAAGGATTTTCCAATCCCATCTCATGGAGCTACTTGCTGTACAACCACCCAAAGTGTGCTTTGACAGAGGCTCAAATTTGCTATTTAAAGATCAGCGACAGCGGAGAAAGGCTGAGAGATGTTTGTTTCACTTTGTCCTCTCACTGAAGCTGGATTTTTTTTGCTAATGTTTTAGGAATGTTTCCTTATCAGGATTATAAAAAATAAATATAGCTAGCACTTTGGCAGTCAAAAAGAACAATATAGATTAGAAAATGATTTAGTGCCCTTATTTCACTAACTAACCCCAATTGCCTGATCTCAGGAGCAATTATCCATGTGAGTAATTCTCCTGTGTGAAGATCTTTGCTGAAATCAGTGGAAGTGTTTGTGCAAGCAGAGTTACAGAGCTGCAGATTCAGGCCTCAATTTCCTCCTGTTGAATTTAAGAACAGATTGTTTCCTTTATAACTTCGTTTTTCAGTGAAAAACAGTTCTCTCCAGAGGGTGAAGTTAAATGGAAATGCTGCATTTTGATGAACATTCTCTGTATCCCTTAACTAAATGTTAATATAAAGAGTTTGCTATGTGGAGTTCCTCCTCCAGGCTCAACTATGATTTTAAGCAATTCTCAGTAGATTTCTGATTCTTATATGTGGCTCTTCTTGACCATTTTCGTAAGTTTTGAAAACTTCACAGTTCCACTAAAACTGAAAGATTTTCACCAGTTCTCACAAGTCATTTATGGGATGATACCACCAAAGGTTAATAGCCTAAAACATGCAGAAAAGCAAGAAAAATCTTGCAAAACAAACTTGAAATCTGCACAAAGCTAAAAATGAACAGACTAAAACTGCATAATTTACAAATCAGTTAAACCAATTACCAAAAGCACAATGTTTCCCTATGAAATATGGGAAATTTCTGCTAAAACCACATCATTATTGCTACTGATATAATTTAAATTATGCTGGGATATAGGAGTGATAGACAGGTAAACAAGCCCTGTGTTGAAAGGTGTGAATTCTGGTGTTTTCCCCCACAGAATTTGTGAATAAAACCACGGTAGCTACTCCGAAATGTGCCCTCTGACATTGGAATATGCTTTAAGTTCTGATTCAGGGTGTCACGGCATGAGCTTCAGGTTTCAGAGAGGTTTCCACAAACTTGGGCTCGTTATTCCATGACAATTTATTAACACTTCCAGGCACGAGTGCTTCAGGCAACACAGAACGCGAAGCACGACCCGGCTCACTAACATTATCCACACTTGGATACCAAGCTGATGATTTCAGTGCAGCCCTTCCATGCAGAATTCCGGGAGACTTCAGCTTCGAGAAAGAAAAACAACTTCAAAAGTCACCTCGCAATAAAAGGAGGTTAGGCGGGATTATTCTGAAGTCCCACCTGACTTGGAAATGTATAAATGCGTGTATGTGCTTGGATAATTTCAGAATTTTTGTGAAGTCGAAAGGCACATTTTCAGATAAGTGCTAGGAACACTTGGCAAGCCTGTTCGAAACATGCTGTAAGAATTTTGGACATAGCATGTATTTATAAACCACAAAAAAATACATTCTATCTCTTGTTTTGTCTCAGCATTAATGGTCAGCTACACTGAGAATGTTTAGAAGAAACTCCAGCCGTGTTTTGGACTATAAATGTGGGAGCTGCACGTTCAGCTTGCCGTGGGACAACTTTTTACCCTGATTACTTTAAATTTTCCCCAGTTGAAAGCAACAGGAATCACCTGAGAAGTGACAGCAGCTCCTGTTTTAACAGCAAAGCTCCATTTCAAAACCTTCTCTGTCCCAGCATGGCAGAGTAATAGAGATGCCTTTGGGGCTCTCCAGCATTTTCACAGAGAGCCCGTTAACTTGGATCCAAATCTGTGCTTGGCCAGACATTTCAAGTCCACAGAGAAAAGATCTGAAAAGCTTTATCTGAGCCTGATAACCATCACAGCTAAAGTATGGCTTGGCTCCTGATTTACATCACTGCAGAGGAAAGGAGAACCGGTCCAGTTGTGCTGATAAAGTTCTAGCAAAGCGAAACCAAATAAATCTTGGAGATGCCATCAGCTTGTTTGTTTGCTTGCTTGTTGTCCGATGACATCAGCCGAGTGCCCGGTTTATCTTTATTTTAACTTGAATTGGATCCTTGTCAGGCTTTGCCAGAGCTGTGCCAAAGGCACGTAGCAAAACCACACAAAATTCATCCAGTTCGATGTTTTCTTTGTAAATGCTCTAAAATGGGCTTGACTCTGTCCCAGAGGATCATTAAAGTTCCTGAACTTTCTGGGGCAAGCGCGACCAAGTTCAAAGCAAATCTGGGCTTGATTTATGGTTCTGATTGGAGACCAAGGAAAAGTCAAATTTACAGTCTGAGTTTTATGTTGAGTTTCTTGTGCGCTCTCAGTCTGAAACTTGAAGTAAACCTCAGGGGGTTGGAAGTCCAGGAACACTGAAGCCATTGCTGGTGCGGCGCTCGGCTGGCGAGAGCTGGCGTGGCCCGAGGAGCTCCTTGGCAGCTCGCGCAGCCTGAGGACTTTGCTCCGCTGCCAAATGAAGCGGTTTGCTGTTCGACGCGTATAAAAGATGAATAAAGTGACACTGGAACATGGCTAAATAGTTTCTCTAGAGATAAGCTGGGGTGTTTGGTAGGAGCTGGGCCGGTAGAACATCAGCTCCCATCACTCCAAGCATTTCGAAGCATTCCGAGCTGAAGCAGGGAGCGCTGATTACAATCAGAATCACTGGAATGGGAAAGCTGTGCCTGGCCGAAAGGGCAGCAACAATTCTGCAAAATTTGGGAGTGTTTTGGGAACACCATGCCACCATTTTGAGGCGCAGATGCCAAAAGTGGAGGGCTCGGGGGAAGTAGGTGTTCTGCCATTGTCACTTTTTATGGATGGCGGTCCCGGAGAACAATGCTCCAGCAGGAGCCGCTGGGAGGGGAGCCAAGTGGAAATATCCCATCACAGCCAGCGTTTGCTGCGAGTCTGAAGCCTCAGTGCCTTGCCATGACTTCACTGACACAAAGTGCCTGGAACAAAAGAACAATGCATTCAGGCTTGGAAGAGTTCTCCTTGTTTGAATGCATAATAGTGCTTATTGGACAATGAACTCCTTGTAAGATCATGGAAAAACCATTGTGGAAGGTCTGGAATACCTTTTTGCTGCCAACCCTGGCCCAGATTATTGCAGATTTTATTTCAAAGTGTTCCTGAGGGTTTGAATGTTCAGTTTGTTTCCGCAGGAATCACCCCCGTGTCAATGATTTTCTGTTAACTCCGATCCTTGCCTTGCTCCGTATATCCTGATACGAGTTAATTCCAGGACGATGAGCTCGAATCAGTGTTTTTCTTGGAAAAAATAGTTCCAAGTCACCAGCATTCCCCTAGCCACGAGTACAGCTGTGGAGCACAATGAGGAAGTCTGTTTGAAGGAACCGTCTGCTCGTCCGGGATTGTCCCGGGGGAAAGACACCCACGGCTCCAGCCCAGGAGTGAACTCACCCTCAGGAGTCCAGGACTGCTCAGCATCCCCACACGGGAATGGGTTGGCACAGCCTACAAAGAGTCATTGTATGAAACCATCCAAGTCATCCTGGGTTGGGATAAATCGGGTAAATGAAGGACCTGTCACACACCAGGCTTCGAGCTCAGTCCTCGCTTTGAGAGACCTGAGAGCCCTTGGATCTCTTTGGGCTGCACAACAAAATACAAAAAGAAGGCTCCTAAGTTGTGGCTTAATAGAGACTTCAGTCAAGAGTTAGTTTTAATCCTTTCTTTCTTCCCCTTCCTTTAAAAAATTCCTTCCAAGGGTGGCATAAAATATGAAGTTGGTGACTTGTCAAAAATCTCCCTATCCAGTCCTGTTCACCAGCAGGAAAGGACAACCTGGAACACCCACTCTTCCAGGAGACTCAGCTCAGATGCAGATGGGCCCTCGTAGCCCACATCAGCATTTCCCTGGTGGTGTTACAGCAGGAGAGGTGAGCTTGACCCATGGCATGGGAGCAAAAAGGAAACAATTCCCTTTGGCTTTATTTTCTCCAGGAAATCCAGTCACTGATGCAGGATTTAAGAGCTCCTATAGGTGTGCACATCTTTCTGCATTCCATCAGCTCCAGCATTTAAATCGAGCTGCCAAAACTCCTGTAATTCCCCCAGACCTCTGCCTTCTCCTAAAAATTAGTGTGTGGAAGAAGGAGCAGGAGCAAAGGGAGGCACACACCAAAGCCTTGCATGTGCCAGGTGTGGATCAGTGCCCAGCTGTTGTTATCAGCACAGATATTGTGCCTGCTGACAGCAAACCTGCAAAGGTTGGGCTTTTCTTGTTAACAGGAGGCGTGATCTGGTTTGGATGCTGAGGGGGAAGAAATTGCAGTATCCAGACAGACAAATTCAGGGCTTTTACTATCAGACATGATGCAAGTGGAGAACGTTCTGCCTGTGCTGTGTGGGGAAGGAAAATGAAATATTGGACATTAAAGCAATGTGTCATTGGAGTTCTGTTAAATGAGTTGGACTGTGAGTACATCCAAACAAAAAATCTGCTGGTGCTTTTTCACTCGAGCAAATCCTGGCTTTTTCTTTAACACTTTGATGTTTTTAATTCCCTTTCCAGCTTTCTGAGGGAGCTAGGCAAACCTTTCGAGAGCTGGACATCACAGTGCAAACGGTGGCATTGCTGTTATTAGCTTGGGCACAGCAGGACCCTCACGGAGTCCCAGGTGCAGGAGAAACAGATCCAGCCCAGGTGACAGCAGGGACAGGTTTGTCCACAGCCAGCTGAGTAAATAGAGGGCTCTCCTGTCCCAGACCCAGCTGTGTCTTTTCCAGATGTGACTGTGACCTTCTGCTCTTCACCACCTACCACGTGGAGGCCACTGTCCATTTCCTATCCAATGTCCAGAAAAGACACCACAGTTCTCCAAGCCATCCGTGTTTAAATAATCTCCTTCTGTACAGGACCTGGATTTGGGAGAGCCCACATGGCCAATTCTACCAGGAGAAAGATATGGGAGAGGAGGAAATTCAAAGGAAAAACCAGTATTTGCAGAATGAGGGCAAGGCATCAGCTGCAGCCAGCTATTCTCACATAGCTCCACCTTGAACCTCACACATGACCCTAACAAAATCAGCAAAATTGCTCTTTTGGAGAATTAAACATCATATCTACACGGGAAACATTCTTTTTGCATTGAGCTGAATGGCTGGTTAATTCTCAGTCTCCAAATATAATACAAATCACTCGAGTTATTTGGCATGAGTCATGGCTTGATTAATATTTTTGGCATTTTTAGTGGGACTCTTAAATAATAGAAGTGGCATCTGAATGGAAATTGGAACAGTCCAGTGAGAGGAACAGTGCTTTTAAGATTTTCGAGAATTAGCAAAAGCCTCCAAAATGTCAAAAGATGTTAAAAATTTGAAACCAGTTGAGGTCTTATTTTTAAAATGGTGTCAGAATTGATTTGTCCTTCATTTGTGTTTTTTCTCTCCAGTGCTGCCATTCTCAGTTAGGGAGGCAGTAAAATTCCAAGTGATCCCACAACCCACAGCTCCTGCCTCCATTTCCACATAGCTGGGAGCAGGTCAGGTATGTTCCTCCCAGCACTGTTTATGATGCTTGACATTGTTACATCATCATTAAAAATCTCTTCACTGATGTGAAAAACACATTTTGGAGCTTTCTAGGCCATTTATTTTCTCGGCTCTGTGGGTATACAGTGGACTGTCCTCCCTCCCAGGCAATGCTGGTGTAACTGGATCCAAAGAAAATTCTTCAAACTTCATTGGCCACGGAAAACCAAAGTCAACTGGTTAAAAGAAAAGTGTTTATTATGTTTACTCTGGCATCCTAACCATGCAGAATTATTAATCATTAAGATCCAGATACGTAGAGCTTGCTTTTATTTTTTTCCCCTAAGCAGAGCTTTGCCAATTCATTAAACATCTTTAAGTTGAAATAAGCCTCAGCAAGAAGGCTTTTACCTCACATTTTAAAATTATTTTCTTATATCACGCTGCACTTGCTGAGCTCCATACTCACCACTTTATTCCTGAGGGTTGAAACCCTTCTTCTTCTTCTTCTTCTTGTCCTGTATAATTTCTGGGGGGTCCTAAAGATCCACCAATTTCCATTGATTTCATCTTGAGCTGAACCCAGCTGAAGCCACGGAAAAGTGCAGATTTTTCTCCCTTACCCTCCTTTTATAAAATAAATTAGGACCACCGTGGTCCCTCCATACCCAGGGCGTATTAAAGGAAATAAATTCACCGACTCGACACCAATGAATCATTCTGGTTTCACCGAATCTCCATTCTCTGCTGAAATGTTTTCTCTCGAGAGCAATCGCCGAGGTTTCATAGGGAAACAGCCTCCCTCAACCTCCCCAGCAATCGGAGCCTCGCTGCACTTCCAGTCCTGGCACAGGTTCCCTGCGCGAGCGGCCCCCGGTTATCCCCTGGGCCGGACGGTTCGGTGCATTACAGCCCTGGTAACAGGAGATTGGCACCTTTCCTCCAGCTCTGTTTTAATAGTGACAATATAACTGCTGAAACAATATTTTGGTTCCACTGACGTATGTAAGAACGCTCTGGCCAGGGCTGCCCGGAGCTCTATTTCCCCCCTTTCCCAGCTGATAGCTCTAAGGAAGGGCTGAGATCCCAGTGTATCTCCTGGTTTGCAGGCTCCTGTGTCCTGCAGGTTCTCCTTCATCGGAGATCATCCTTTGGCAATCCTTCAAAGAGATCCCCTGGGAATGTGTGAGCAGGAACAGAGGAATTACAGGGCCTCGTATAAAGTGAATTAATAACGGCCTGACCCACGTGGGAACTCTGTCCCTGGTGATGTGTTCACGTTGCTGTGGGATATGCAGGTGCTCCAGAGGGCCCTAAAAAACTTCACTCACGTAATGGAAGAAGTTCAGTCAAAAGACTGAAAAGATCATTGATCCTGCCCAAAGGTGTCCCAGTTTGGGCTTTGGAGTCCCTTGATATTCAAGGCATGTCAGAATATCACAATGAAATTTGAACATACTGGGTAATATTGGCTTTAGATAAATGTTGATCCTGCACAAGGTACAGAAAAGAGCAAGGTTTCCTCTCCTCTCTAAAAGCAAACGTAAGAAATTCATCTTCCCAAAAATATGTTCCCCAGAGTAATGGCCAACAATGGCACCTCCACGTTGATGTGACTGGTCTTGACAGCACCCAGTAAGGACGTAATTCAGTGCTATATTAGATAACCTACAAAAAAACTTCAACCGTGACCTTTCCTTCCTCCCTTCCCTCCTTTTTTTCCTGAGGGAGAGGCTGGAGGGCTGGATCTGGAAATTAGAAAGCAACATGGGTGGTGACCCCCTGGTGCCAGGACTGTCATGAAGAATAATCCATATGTTGTGTCTGTGCATGTTGGGAGGTCCCAGCCCTGAACACCACAACTGTTTTCCAGCCTGCACAGCTCAGTGTGCCCAGGAGAACCATTTAGGAAGAAATGCATGCCTGGGAAGCACAGCCAAAAGGGGCTGCCCTGCTGGTTTGTTTTCAAATGCAAAGCCAGCCAGGCCACCGTGCTGTGGCACCAAGGCCAGGTTTGTCACCTTCTGAAAAGTCCTCACAAACACCCTCAGCAGCTGTGCTGCGACAAAATTCATTGTTCTACCAGCTGGGAGCCACCAGCAAATGCCCTCATGCTCTGTCACCAACCGGTAAATCCCTTTCCCAGATAACTGGTGGGCCAAGAGAAAACCAAGGGCCATGGCTAAGCTTGGAACAGTTTCATGGTAGAAGGATGTGGAGCCATCTGCTCGTGGCGCTGGGGACGCGCTCCCACTGCCTGGGGCAGGAGCTGGGCTCCTCCAGCAGCCCGTGTGGACCAGGCAGCTGTTGGGGATCTCAGGGAACAGACACGAGCAGGTATCTCCCCCCACTTTCCACCATCCATCACTGAGCTTTACCGGCGACTCGCATTTTTGTTCTCTAATTAAAGCTTCTGTCAGGTGCTTTTAAATTATAGCCCCGATTAGGGACTTCAGATCCAAATTCAGCCGGCTTTGGAACCTGCCATTTTATTTAATTACTTGCAGTAAATTATTTTGACACCCTCAATTAACAACGTCTGTCACCTCAGCCTGGCAATGATGAGTGCGAGGAATTTGCCATTTGATCTGTTTTGTCTGCTGGAAGGGTGCAAAGTAGACAAAAAATTCCACCTCTGCACAAACCCAGTGAGAATTTTAGCAAGTTCCACCACACGGATTAGGAAATATTAATAATTTCCTCTAGTCTATTAATATTTGGTTGCTAAAGCTAAGGGTGCATTTTGAGTTGATGAAACCATTGCTGCACAACCAGACGTGGAGCAGGTCACTGGTGGGAGGACAGGATGGTCCTTCCTGGGCATGGGGATTAAACCACTCTCTTAGAAACAGGATTGCTCCCTGGGAAGCTCATTTAGGTGTTAAATATTTATCCATCTACAACAGTCGAGTTCCCATTTCATCCATCCACTCCCGGTCCTGGATGGTGCCTTCAGCTCCCTTTTTGGGGAGGAGTTTCTCTGGGATCATCCCAAAGGACACCGAGTGTGGATCATCCTGTGAACTTCACACTCTGCTGTTTCACTGGGCAGAGCAATATTAAAGTCCAGCACTCTCCCTCACTTTAACAACCTCGGGGGTGTTGATGACGGAGCTAATTAGCCATGTTCTCTAATTTATTAAAATCATAAATATTTCACTTCAAGGGTTTCTTGGGGGAGAGGGAGAAGAAGGGGGTGGGAAGGTTAAAGGGAGACAACTGCATGAAATTCTTTGGCTGATTAAATGTTCCATAAGATGCAGCAATATTTTACCTCTCTTAAGTGATTCGGTGGCACACCAGACTTGGCACCTCATTCTTCGCCCTGTTTGTTTTTAATTACGGCCATTATTTTATTTACCATGGATAACATTAGGACCTGGCATGGTTGGCTGGAAAAACCAAAGAGCACAGAATCATTTCGGTGTCAGAAGCTTAAATAAAGGGCAAAGGAGCAGCAAAGCCATAAAAAAGATGGAGATGGGAAGATGAAATATATTTGTCTACTGTGGAAACTCTAGAAGAATTTTTAGTACAGTATGTACAGAGACTTATGGATTTTTGGGAAGTAATCTGATATCCAAACCTTATTTCTATCAAACAAATCTGCATGTTTGCTGCCTTAAATAGATCATCTTCACTCTTAAAAAAATTATAGTCTCAAAAAACTTCAGATTTCTCACAAAAAATTCATCTTGTGGCCATTGCAGATTTCACCAAGGGCAGTGAAGGAGCCCAAATCTGATACGGAAGTAAAATTATTTGCCATCCCTCGCCACAACTGCTTAAAGTTTAAGATATTAATTTAGACTGTGATCGTAGTCCTTGTTTTCCTGTGGACGTTCCATGCCCACGGTCACGTGGAGATTGCAGATTCTCCACGGGAAACCATAAATGTGGGGCACGCTGCCGGTGAGGAGCTGCCCGGGTTGCTGCAGTGGGGGATTTGAAGCTGTCAGGAGCAGCAAAGCGTGCCTCAGTTTCCCTGAGCACGGTGGAGTTGGATCCTTCTCTTCTGGCTTGGGGTGGGAGAAAAGGGAGCGTTTGGGAAAGACAGAGATGGTGGGGCTCAGGTATTGTAGAACCTTTTATCAGCTGCAGAAGCCTGCAGCTTTTGTAAATCATGAAGGAGGAGGAGGATGAGAGCAGGAACTGCTCCTGGAATGTGAGAGGTGAGATAAAATAAACGGAAAACACCAGGGCTAAAACCCCAGCTCATTCCAGCCCTGCCCCTGCTGAAGCCGGGGATGCGACTTCGCTCAGCAGCAGCAGATAAAGGGGCAGACAAAATGATGCTGAAATACCTGGGATTACCTGTCCTCCTCTTCCCCCTTCCAAATATTCCCTCCCCGCATCCCCGGCGTGGGAGATGCCAGAGATAC
Source organism: Callaeas wilsoni (assembly GCA_013398955.1). Classification (NCBI taxonomy): domain Eukaryota; kingdom Metazoa; phylum Chordata; class Aves; order Passeriformes; family Callaeidae; genus Callaeas; species Callaeas wilsoni. Next base: position 12,830 of record VWPU01001269.1, on the reverse strand, counting down.
ACGGCCCTTTGTCGGGGGATGCCTGGGCAGATGCAATCTGTCGCTCATTGTCCCATAATAGCTCGATTATCTTGCGGGTGAAAATGCAGAGTGCTTTGTGCCCAACGAACCATGAAATTGCCACCGCTCCGAGGAACAATTCATCAGCAGCCCCTCGGAGACAGCGGGGCCGCTCGGTGGGAGACGCGGGGCAGGTATTGATCCAGAGCCGGGATGCTGGAATGCACCGGGGATGCTCCCGCGCTGAACTTTTCAGGGAAGAAGTGAACCCTGGAAGACGATGCACAGGAAGACCTTCCTGGGGAATTGCGACCGCTGCAAGGCCGTGAGATAAATGCCTGCAGAGCCTGAGGAACGCATTAGGAACGTTGCTGGAGGGGGCATGGCTGAGGGTTTTGGGGTTTTTTTGCTTCCTCTTCAGCAGAAAGGAAATTTGGGTAAAGCCATTAAGTTTTAATTGCGCTGGGCTCAGGCCGTGTATTTTGTGTCAAACTCTTGGTTAAAATGTGAGCGAGAAACATCTAGAGCTGCACGAGGAATCTGGACACAGACGGGCCTCCCTGGGGTGGATTCCTCTTTTAATCACCCTGGCCCCAAGTTTAGGAACTAATTTATAAGTTAAATCTAATTCCTTCTTGGAAACCGCTGCCCAAATCTCCTTCTGCCAGGAGTTCCCACAGAGCCAAGCTGAGGATGGGATCGTTCCCCACTTGCCAAGCTGTGATGACTGAGCCACCCCACCGGCTCAGGTATTCACCTCAGAATCCTCAAGCTTATCTAAAAGGTTTTCCTATCACCATCCGATGAGAAGCAGAAGCTCAGTTTCACTCTGCAGAAACAGCTCCTGGAGCTCCGACATGGGCATGGATACGGTCTTATCAAATAAATGAATATATTTGCACCTCAAAAGATAAGAACGCTGATTTCACCTGAATTTTGCTTAAAAGTACAAATCCATCCCAAGTCAACTGAGTTTCTCACTGCTGGTATTTTGGGTAGTTTCCCAGATATTTTGCCTGGTGCTTACCAGCTGAGCCAGTCCAGCAGGAGCTTGGTGTGCTGGATAAATTGGGAGAGCTGAAATTTGTGGGGGCCAAAGACTCTGCAAATAAATAGGGAGAGTGGGATTTGTGAGCTCCTCCCTTCCTGCTCCAATCCAGGAGTTTCGAAACTTGATACAGGGAATCCTACGGGGCCTTAGAGGAAAGGAATTTACTCCCACCCATCCTGGGTTCAGCCTAACTCCTCATTTTTTTTGTTATTTGAGCTTAGGGCCTGGAAAAGTGTCTGCAGATTTTCTGCCCAGAGACTCATCCCGCCCTAAGCCTGCGCTCCTCTGTCCCTCTGGCACCTGCGACAGGGGGGCTCCGACCCCGGAGCATCCCTGCACTGCCCCACACGTGGGGGCAAAAAATCTGCCCTTGGCAGGAATTTCCTCCTGGATTCATAAATGGTGGGGGCAAAAAATCTGCCATTGGCAGGAATTTCCTCCTGGATTCATAAATGGTGGGGGCAAAAAATCTCCCATTGGCAGGAATCTCCTCCTGGGCTTATAAATGCCACGGACACAGGGATTCTGTGCAAAGGGCCTTGCTGCTCAGAAATCGGGAAAAACTTCCAGGATTTCAGTTCAATAAGTTTTCTCCACACCACGTTAGTTACTGAAACGAAGTCCCCAGGGCTGGAGATGGCTTTTCCTTAATGGGGAATTGTGAACAGCTGGGACACTGCTTTGAATCCCGCTATTTATCCAAAGCACTGGGCTGTGTTGTCCCATTAAATGAGTGGTCACTGCCAGATCTCTGGCTGGATTCTAACAGCCCCTTCTGATGAGTGTTTTATTAACTGGAGAAATGATGAGATTTTATGGTAATTCCAAATCTTGTGACGGTTTGTTGAATACATCAGATTTTACAAGGCTTGGCGCCCACTTATTCAGTCTCCATCGTCCAAACTGTTGTGGAGTGAATTTTACCCAGGGAGAAGTGTAAGATAAATGCCTTAATTTCTCTTTAACTTTTTAGTCCATGGTGTTACATTTGTGCTGGAGCCTGCTGCTGTGTGATGAGGAAGTGTTGTGGCCTCTGAATATAAGAATACTGTCCTCTGTTGATCAGAAAGGAAACAACTGCTGCTCATACGGCAGAAAACACTGGCAAAAAAATTCCCACTTAGAAAATCAACCTGGTTCTCATAATTCCCTTCCACGGCTATTCACAGCCTGAGATACCTCTGGAAATCTGTGTGCACGGGGATTTGGGGGCTCTTAGATCATTCATAAATCACATATCACACCTAATTGTGTGTTTTGGCAAAAATAGGGATGCATGGGATTGATCCAGAGCGCTCCAGTTTTTAATAGTTCAGACTTTAGTGGGCAGAAAAAGAAATGTCTGGCTCCTTAAAAATGATGCTGGAAAGAGGAGTGAAAAGAGAGGTGAAATGAGTCAAAATGAGCAAATAAACGGCATTTTGGAAAAGTCTTGGGTTTAGATGACAGCAGGGCCTGGCCACACTCTGCATTAAACACAGCATCCCTCAGCTCTTCCCTCCGCGCATCCCCCCACTCCAACTCTCCCCTTGACAAGAAAAAAACCCAAGCGCAGATGAATTTTCTGGGGAAAGAGGCGTGAGCAGCTGAGTCGATAGCTGCGTGCTGCCCCCACGAGCTGTCCTGGGAAGCACCGGGGCTCCAGGAGGAGGAGGAGGAAGCCCCGGGCGCTCACCCCAGCAGGGATGCGCGCACGACGGGCGCTCCTGCAGCCTCATCCTCAAAACAGCAGCAGCCGGGACAAGGACAGCGCTGCGAGATGCTCGCTAATTAGCGGCAGTTAATTAGCAGTGTGAACCTGACACGCACCCTCAGGCTCAGCGCTGGCAGGAAATGTTGCTTTCTGCAGGACAATGTTTAACTCTTCAGCAAATTGTCCTGGCCGCGCCGGAGGAGTTCGCTGCTGGGCCGCTGCCCTGGGGCCATTCCGGCTGATTCCTGTTCCGTTTTCCAGAGGGCCATTCCGGCTGATTCATATCCCTTTTTCCAGGGCCGTTCCAGCTGATTCCTGTCCCTTTTTTCCAGCCCGCTGCCGATGATGCTCCGGCACAGGCTGCGCGCCCGGCAAGAGCAGAGCGCGGCTGCTGCCTGGAGCCGGGAGAGGAGCCCGGCTGCATCCCAGCTCCTCATCCCTGTGGGAGCAGGAGGAGAGGTGTGCGTGCACCAGGATGATGAACTCGCTGCGGGGGACAGGCCAGAGGAGCACACGATCCTTTCTGCCTTCTCCAAATTTCAGCTCCAGGCGTGCAGGGGCTACACCTATTTGCATTAACCACAGGGGCGTCCTCTCGGGGTGTTTCTCACCACTCACCCGCAAGGATGTTGTTGTCAGAACTGCAGTGCAGCTGAATTGGTGCCTAAATCCTCAAAAAGAGGAGGCAAACTGAGATTTTAAAGGAAAAGCCAACTTTCGGGATGTTTTCCTTCATCACCTGGTGTCACGGCATCACATTTTGTTCTGCAAACGTAAAAGAGAGGCATTGAGTTGAAAAATAGAATCAGATAAAAGCTGGGGTTCTCATCACTGCCAAGAGCTGCAGCTTTAAGGCAGGGACCATATGGTGCAGGACCCGCTAATTAAATAGTGCCAATTAACCACACGGCACTTCTGAGGTTCAGCAGCTCCAGGGTTCAGAGACCTTTGCACCTCAGGATTTTGGGGTTGCACAGGCTCAGCCTCGCAAAGTTCAGCTTTCAGGCACTGCCAGGCATGAACATGCTGAAGGTGTGTTTTAAACTTCATTTTCACGTCCCTGAATATGATTAAACAGCCCTGGAAGTGTCCCAGGCCAGGTTGGATGGGGCTTGGAGCAACCTGGGATAGTGAAAGGTGTCCCTTGTTCATGTCAGGGAACGAGATGAGCTTTAATGTCGCTTCCAAACCAACCCATTCCATGATTTTGTGATCACTCTCGATTTCCTTGGCTATTTTCCTTGCCACTTTAGGCTCAGGCTGAACTTGTCACAGCTCTTCCCACATGTTTTACCTGGATGTGACAAGGAAGGCAATGACACCACCACTTAGCACTCTCCAGTCAAATCTTGCTCTAAATTAGTCACTTGAAAGCAATGGCTGAGCACTCAGCTGGCAAGAAACTCTGGGACAAAAATTTTCCATGTGCTATTTTTACTATGAAATGGGCCCGACAGCAAAGACTGGGACAGGCTTTTGTAGCAAAGAAGGAGGTACAGATGCCAACTGTCCCTATTTAGGAAGGATAGTTTCTCTTTTTTTTTTTTTTTTTTAAGAGCAAAATATCTCTTATTTTTCCATTCTGTCCTTCTGTGAAAGCTCTCACGGTCCAAAATATGTCAACGGATTTTAAAGGTGTGTCACTGTTTCGCTCGCCTAAAAACGCCTTTTTATAGCTTCCAAAATGCCTTGGAAAGCCTGGAAGAGGGCAAAAAATAAGGAGTTTGCTTTCTAGCATAAGAATTACAAATAAAACAGGTTGTCACTGAGTTGTGAGCGGATCTTGCCATGATGCTGCACAAACCACCCAGAAATCCCAGGCTCAGAGTCCTTAAATCAATTGGCCATTAAACAAATTGAAGCCAAGTGACTCAGACAGGCAGGAAAATCCCAACAAATCCATGAAAACTGAAAGAGTGTCGAGGTCAGAGAGTCCCCACGGCTCCATGTGAGACCAGCCAAGCTTCTCCACGCAGCCATTGGAGCGAATTTCCCACGAAGGCTCGTGCGTGAAGAGAAACCACTCCAGATTCTCTTTTGGTTCTGTTTTCCTGCATCAGCTCTGGGCTCTCTGTCTCCCTGACCCAAAGCATGGGAGAATCTTTCCATCTCCTCCTGCCAGGCAAGGAAATGACTCTTTTACCAGCTAAAAGCAACTTTTCCAGTTTGCTGGAAACGCTGCTTTGGGTGTCCACCCACTGCACTGTGAAATCTGAGCTGTTTTGACTGGACACGGAGTCCCCAGGGCTCGTGTTCTGATGAAGTGCAATTGCTGAGGGAAAAAAACATTCCTGATGCGAACACTCCCGCTGGTGACTGTGAAATTCCTCGTCCGTGGAAATCCCATGGCTGCTGGAAATGTGCGGCTCCCACAGGATTCGCTGCCAAGAAAGTCCTTTTTAAGGAATGACGGTGGAAAACAAAAGCGAGGCTGGAGCAGATTTATCTCCAACGTCAAAGGAACGGTCCCGTCAAACTTGGGGTGGATTCCCCCAGTGCTGCTCCGAGCCAAACTGGGAATAGTGGGAGGAACAGGAATTCAGGAATTCAGCTCTGTTAGTGATGGGTAAAAATGTGTTAGAGACTGGAGCTCCAGTGATCCAGAGGGGAAAGAGGGAAGGGAAGGAGAAGGGGAAGGGGAAGGGGAAGGAGAAGGAGAAGGAGAAGGAGAAGGAGAAGGAGAAGGAGAAGGAGAAGGAGAAGGAGAAGGAGA